>JANQBS010000480.1:0-19192 GCA_033085395.1 Xanthoparmelia taractica | reverse complement strand
TATTTCTTCGAGCTTTAATCTATATAACTTAATAATACTTATAACTTAATTAATTAATATTATTCATCTATCGATAAAAAGCTATATTAATAAAAACGCGTAATTAAATTATTTTAGAATATTAAAATTCGTTGAGACTTAATCTATTATATATTAATATAATCTTATCTACTTTGTAGCGATATTAACCGCTTTTTTAAGAAGAAATTAGATGACTTTCTTAGACTTAACGCGAATAAATAATCGTAAATTAAATATCTAATTAAATTAATTAGACTCTTTTATACTTTTACGAAGCTAATAAATAAGAATAAGAAGTTAATAATTTTTTATATATTTAATATCTATAATAGATTATTTGATTATATTAAGAAGGAGATTCGATAGCTAAGATGTAAGCGAGTTTCATAAAAAGTCGAACTTCGCGAGACTTTAAAGGCGGCTCGTAAAAAGTTAACTATCTATTATAACGAGACTTAATCGAGTGTGAAATATCTCTATAAATAGATATTACTTTTGCGTTTAAGTCACGGGAATATAATATTAAGAATCGAATTAAGAAGTTAAGTCTAATTAAATACTCTAAATAAAGATATATTAAAATACGCTCAAATAAACGTATTGAAATTATTAATATCTTAATGTTAATAATTAGATATAGAGGGTTAAATAAGTAAGAAGTCGCGTAGAGTCGCTTAATAATATTATTAATAAGATCGAAAAGACGATAGAAGTATCGAATAATAATTAATTTTAGTGATATAAAAGAGAAGATTAATATTCTATTTATTATTCTAATTATAACTTAAATTTCTAATCTTAATTAAGTATCTTTTACTTATTTTAAGAATCTATTAATTCTTATTTAATAAAAAAGCTTAGAGTCTTAAATCTTAATAATAACACGTGTAACTAAAAATATCTTAGTCGTATCTAATAAAGCTATAGCTTATAAGCGATATTTCTTATAGACTAAGCGACTATATAATAATCAAAAAAGCTATTCGTCTTTAATCTTTCGAGTCTTAATAATAATTTCTTATATAAAATATTAATAAAATAGCTACGAATAAAATGCACTAAACTTAAAGAAAGATCTTAATATATCACTTAAAGCTAGATAGATTAATTAAAAAATTCGAAATTATTAGATAGGGGAGATTTTTAATATTAATCATATTAGTAATAATAATAAAGTACTATTTAGATTAACTCAAATAAGAAATTAATTCTTTTTTATGAAAATTCTATTTATTAACTATTCTTTAATTAAGAATAGAGAAGCGAATACAAAGTAATAAAAGATTTATATCTATAAATTAAAGATTTACGAAAAGAATAAGAGAGATAATCTAAAATCGTTCTATAAGTGATTAAAAAAGAGATCGGCTTGGCGATCTTACGCAGATTGCAATTCAAGAAAATAATATATTATAATTATTATTCTAGTTATCACTTATTAGAATAGCTATTTTTACTTAGCGAGATTAAATCAAAAGAGAGTTTATCTTAATATCACTTATTAAGTACCGAAGTTTAATAATTACTTAAGCTAATTTCGCTCTAACTTATATATTAATTTGAAATTTTCTTATCATATTCGTTATCTGATATGGGAAATAATCTATATTATAAGATATTTCTATATATACTAGAAATTTCCCAGATTATTTCATGATATTAGTAATTTCCTATTTCATATCTTTATAAGTGATCTGATATGATTCCCTTATAATATCCTCCCATGATATAATATAATACGGTATGGTATGGGATATCACATCAAATATATTAGACCTTTCCGACCAGTAATTCTATCTTCGATATATAATTTAGTGTCTTTAAGATCTAATATATATTTATAAAATAATAGATTAATAGAATTTTTAGACGACGAGCTAATCGAATTAAAAACTTCGAATAAATTATAATCGTTAAGTAATCTATCTTAATAGTTATTAAATCTAGAAATCGTAAAATTATATCTTTCTCTATAGATAACGAGAATATTATTAATTAACGTTATAAATAATTCTTTATTAGTTAATTTAACTTTAATAAAAAATTAATAAAATTAAATAGAATTTAAATTAATTAATATTATTATATTTTATATATAAATAAAGAAGTTATATATAGAGTCTAAAATTAGAAATTCGAGACGCTTTAGTATAGAGCGAGATAAGAATTATATACGCTTCTAAGTTATATTTAGCGACTATATTATATTTATACTCTCTTCGATCGATAATCGTAAAAGACGTTATTCTAATATCGTCTCTCTTATTCTTATATTTTTATTTACTTCTCTTTAATAATCTTAATTATTTATTTTTACTTATTTATCTTGAATCTCGTAATATATTTTAATATAGTCTTTCAATTCTTATTACTTCGTATTTAATTAATATTCTATATCTATTAAGATTTTACTAGATTTCTCGAAGATATTAAATAATTAAGATACGTTAAATTATAGCTATCTACGTGTTAGACGCTAAGATTTCTTCAACGAGTTAGATAGATTATATTCTCTTCGATTAATAGCGAAAAGTGAGATTAACGTCTTAAGATTTCGTTATTAAAACGAGATAAATACGAAAATCTAATTCTCGTAGCGAGGTAGATACGTTAATAATACTATTAATTAAGGCGAATATATTATATTTTAACTTCACTTCTTAATTTTAACTTATCGTCGCTACTTCGCTATATTTATAATTTTTCTTATACGATATTATTTAATTACGATCGAAAAAAAATCTCTATTTACTCGATTAAATAGACTTATAAAAGTATATTTCTCTCGTTAGTTATATAATAATTATCTTTATATTAAATAGTTACTTCGCTTTAAAGTACTCGCTATAAGTTAAAATTTTTATTAATATCGTTATAGAGTCGTAGATTAGCTAAGCGATAATAAAATAATAATTAATATAGAAATATCGAGATAAAAAGATTTAAAGTAATAGATACGGGTCGGAAAGGTGTGGTATCTGTTGAACATAGTCGTTTTCAACTTTTTCTCAACTTTTTATAAAAAATTATATCTTTTTAATCTATTTATAGAATTTTATAATTATATAAGCGTTCGCTTAAGCTTTTTACGTATTTTTAGAATATAAAAAAATATTACGTAATATATTTATTAAAAACTTAATGGAAGTATGGGATATCTTATACCTTTCGATATGGTATTCGAAAAACTAGTTCCATACCATCAAATATACCACACCTTTCCGACCCGTAGTAATAGAGTCGAGTAATAAGACGCTCTAATATAATTAAAAAAGAAATTATCTTTTTTTTTATTAAAAGCTAAGTTATAGAGCGTATAATAAGATTTAAGATAGCTAATAAGAGAGTTCGACTTTATCGCTAATTCTAGTTATAGATAAAAGTAGTTAGATTAGAAGACGATAAGAATAAGAGATAACGTAAAGTAATTTCGAAAAGAAAGATTATTTAATTAAATATCTTATATAAGATTAAAATATAAAGATTAATAATAATTAATAGAATTTAATTAGATAATAGAGAGTAAGAAAACTTATATAGATTCTTATAATACGAGAAGAAACGAGGAAATAATAGAAAGATCGAATAGTGGGACTATGGGTTAGTGTGTCTCATAATCCAGCCCCTGTTCCAGATGCATGCGCACATGCGGGGAACACGTGTCCTCGAGAGCACTATATGTATGGGTCTCACACCATCAGTTGGCTCTTTATTCGAATTCTTCTCACTCAGAGCAATCGCATTCTTTGTCCCACCCACCCACGCCTGTATATAGCTATCTAGTTAGACACTCCAGGTCTATGCCGCATAGGTGTAGGGAGTTTTCTAGCGCTGGGGCACGTCCAGGGGCCCATCTAGGCCTGCTAACGACCTAGCTGGGCCTACTGACTGCTGACCTTAGCGTTGGGACGGCCCAATCATCTATCTACAGTACTGCTTGGTCCCGATGTGTATGCCTTCATGAATGAGAACACTAATATAGAAAAAAAAAAGATAAAGAAAGTAGGAAAATAGCGAGAGAGATAGATCTTTATATCTAGAAGAAAGCGGCGGGTGAGGCGATGTCGAGCGCCTTGCCCGAAGAGGCGGCGCTAAATCTAAAGGGGTAGCGCTTGGCCTGGAAGTAGGAAAGGGCGAGCATTTCACCGAGACGTAGATTATATTATTTGCGAAATACCGAGATTTCGCGGTAAATCCCCGGGTGCGGATTAATTTAACGAAAAGTCTATTGTACTCGAGACTTCCTTTACCCCGCGTCATTAGTCAGCCTTATCTTGACAAGATATTTAACACGTGGAGACGGATGTGGAGTTCCGGTTAGCGAACTAGGTACCTTCCGAGCACATGGTCTATTGCTGAAGGGACATATTTCTGATTTCATTAGCTAAATCCTTCTCATGTTGCTACTCCATCAGACAATCAGCACTTTATTACATATATTATTTTCCACGACCCATTACTGGACCCGGCTACCCTTAGTATGGCCCATCTGCTGCACCTCGAATCCTCTCGTCATGCGGACCAAAGCCTCGGTAAGGGATCCTCTCACCGACAACGGATGCTCAGGAATCACCTTCCCTTCTTGGAGCTGACGTGAGAATCCCGTCGACCTATCATGGGCGAAAAAGAAACACCGCCAGGCATATGACTCAATGATGGGATTGTCGGAACGGCGATAAGATGACTAATTGCTAATGTCAACTGATCCATACCGGTGCTTCATTATCGCCCCACTCTTATGAGCTCGAGGGAAGTGCGGGGTGTTGTGAAATGTGGATCGACTGATTGTGTCTACGATACAGGAAGAATTCTATGTAGCCAAATTCCTTGCCAAGCCACTAGTGCGGAGTCACGTGTAGGGCTGTTTGCCAAATTTCATAACACGGGGGATGGCATAGGAAGGAGAGCATTGCATGAATACTTAAACCCCTGCAGCCGGTTCAGCAAATTATTCTCATCCCCTCGACTGGTCATCTCCGTGCTCGTGGACCCTAGCACCAACAGGTATTTGCATGCTCCTGTCATTGGTGTAGAAGCACATAGATCTTCGAAATTACATCATCCTCTTCCCATACGGACCACTAAGCCCATTCCTCCGAGGCATTATAGTGTGATATTTCGGCAAGTCTTTCCCTATTGAGCATAGCGCTAGGACTTCGCCGTAGCCTCGCTACAAGCTTCCCTTATGTAATTTTGATATTGCCGACGTAGGTCTATATAGTGTAGGGCATTCCCACCGAGGAAATGCCAGCAAATCCTACTGCAATCACAATAGCTATACAGGTGCAACATGATAAGCGTGAAGTGTGCCTGGCTGCTGAGCCTTGTTGCGACCTCCACTATCGCAACTGCCGACAACCTGCCTTTAAAGCTTGCAGTCAAGATTCCGCTCGACTCTCAATCGGCAAACGTACATATATTCAGGACTCCAGATTGCGCCTACCCGTTTACAGTCTCGTATGGCGGGTGCCACCCTTCAACCAGCGAGCATGAAGCGCACCATGTGATCTCTACGGTAACTGACCAAGGCTCCGATCGTCTGGTCTGGATCCTCCCCAATGACATCCCCTCCGACGGCTGCCTTTCTGCTTGGTCCGCACAGCATAAGCTTGTTGGGCGCAGTGAGCCATTACAGGTCCATAAATACAGCAGACGCTGGATGAGGAAGAGGGAGTTGGATCAAGGGACGAGATTGAGCAAGAGGGCTAGTATCCCTATGACCAATGCAAGCGGCATCGACGCGGAAGGCCCTTGGTTCGATGGGGTCGAGCTGCTAAAGGAGAAGGAGATCGGGACTGTCAGCGTCAACGAAGCAAAAGCAAAGAGTATGTCCGATGGGAAGTATTAGCAATGTGTGGACGTAAGACTGACCCAGCGTGCAGAGATTGCCATTGTAGGAGCTGGCATGGCCGGTTTGATGACATGGGTGGGTGATAGTTATATTTAATGAGCGGCTCTAATGGGTCTCGCAGCTGTGTCTGAACATGAGCGGCTTCCACAACTTGGAAATTATTGAAGCAGGCCAGAGACTTGGAGGGTAAGCAGCGGGAATGACCAGCGAGGTAAGAATTTGCGCTGACCGTTAGTGCCATCAATTTCAAGGCGCGTCCACACAGCATATCTGGAAGGTGGTCCATTTGATTATCAGTACCAGGAGATGGGACCTATGTATGTGAAGTTTCGGAGTTGACCTTTTACTCTCTTTGTGCCCTTCACCGAGCTATGGGACACATTCTGCGAACAACTTTGCTCTTGAGACGCGTCGCACGGGTCACCTACCATCTTGATTGGCTTATGCTGACTCCGAAAACTCGCAGGCGCTTCCCAGAGAGCGTCCAATTGGCGGGAAGTAATGAGACGGTACCAGTCAACGACATGAAGCTCACCTTTCAGCTTGCCGACTTTATGAATACGCTAAACAAAGGTGATGCAAATTTCACCGTTAACTTTATTCCCTGGATTCAGAGTAACCCGAACGGATTACAATACCTCAATGGAATCAAAAAGCCGAATGGCCAAACGCCAACCATCACCGAGGCGAAGAACAACAAGAACTTGACCGCGCAATTCCCCCTCGATCCACTTTTCACCGAACTGACAGACACCTATAATAAGCTAACATGCAACCCGACTATCATGGCGGCTGCTGCAAAAAATCAATTCACTGCTCACAAGGCGTTCCTGGACACTGGCTTAAACGGTCTCGGAGGTGACGACTGGTCCGAGTTTGCTTACTTCCACAATGTCCTCAAATACTCGCTCAATATTACCGATCAATTTCTTAAAGGGCCAGGTGGAGAGTCTTTTTGGGATGATATGTAGGATGCCTGTCTCACTTGGGAAGTGTCATTTGCTGACTCAGTATGCCAGCTACGACTGCGAGTACTTCTCAGCCACAAAGTGGAGGACCATTGATGGGGTAGCTTTTGACGGTATCCGATGCAAAGGATCCGTGGCTTACCAAGATGTAGGGACTTAATAGACTGCCATACTCGTTCTATCCACATGTGGGAGCTATTACGACCATGGGTCGCGCCATCGAGAGGGCGGAGTTTCTGCCCAAAACAGATCAGGTCCAGTTGTCATGGAAGAACAGTTTCACGGATACTGTATTCCAGAATGCAACATATGACTACGCAATGATTGCTGCGCCCTTCTCCAAGATCCGAAGTTGGAGGTTCCCGAACACCAGTGTGTTGCTTCGTTACCGGAGACAACCACCTGTCGTACTGACCGGAATCAGGATTTGATCCGACTTTAACGGACGCGATTAGCGGTATGCCGTATATCACAGTCTGCAAGGTATGACTCTGCTCCGTAGCTTCCAGGAGCGGTTCCAATCTCATCATTCCCAGGTCGCACTCCAGTTCCAGACACGTTTCTGGGAACACTTTGCGTTACCAATATTTGGCGGTTGTTCCACAACGACCGACATTCCGGGGATAGGCTCGATCTGCTACCCCAGCTATAATCTGAATGCGACGGGTCCAGGTGTCATGTTGGCAAGCTATTCAAGTGGGGACTTCGGACTTCGGTTCGCTTCGTTGACGGAAGCAGAGCATGTCCAGTACGTTTTGAACGCTATGATCGAAATCCATGGAGACGTGGCGCGGGATCAGTACACGGGCAAGTATAACCGGACGTGCTGGGTACTCGATCCGCTCGAGAGCGCTAGCTGGGCATCGCCATCCATCGGCATGCACAAGCTGTACATCCCCGCTTACTTCAAGACCGAGAACCACGTATGTAAAGGACCATGCAGACTACTCTGATTAGTAGACTAATGTCGGAGCAGATGATTTTTGTCGGGGAGCATACCAGGTAAGTCATTCCGCTCCTCCGGGGAGGTCCACATCCCACCGATGAATCATCTTACTGACTTACCTCGAGCTTTACGCACGCGTGGAGTATGTCAAATAAACCGCGTGCCCTTAAGAAGGACCAAATTGCTGACTATTGCCCAGTTGCCTCCGCGTTGGAGTCTGGCATTCGAGGAAGCGTGCAGCTGATGCTTGAACTGGGTCTGGTAGACGAAGCGAAGGCGATAACGAAGACATTCATGTCTCGCTGGATAAGCATCTAATATTGTCGGATCAGTAGCATGAGTAGAGCATCACATCTACTGTGCTGGACGAGATCTGACTCCGCACAGACAATCAAATTGTGGCTGTATACGAAACGGAGACAGTGAGAATCGGAAAATTGTATCGGGGAGTTTTTCGGGTGGAGAGTGTGAGGTTTGGGAGTGAAGTCCAATTGAAGGTGGATAGGTAGAGTGTGGCGGAAAGGATGGGGATGGTTCTTATAGGTTGAAGCGGGGAATGACGCAGAGTATGACGATATGTGTGGGATTCATGGGCATAATGACTACCAAAAACTATTTAGCACATAATGGATATACATGGAAGCACAGCTATATATATGAAAGGAAGCATGAGGTGGAAGGCTGAGAAGGGAAAAGCAAGGAGCGAGCGTGAGCGGGCTCATAATAGAATTAAAAATTATTACGTTTTAGAATTCTAAGAATAATTATTAATAATAAATCTTACTTAGTATTTAGTATAAAAGAGATCTTTTCTTGTTTATAGCGATTCTTTCGTATAACGATTAATATAATACTCTTAACTTTCGATAAAATAATTAAAGAGCGTCTAGATCGAAGAGTATTCGTAACATATAATAAGAGAAGTTTTTCAAACTTAATTAAATTATATTCTCTATCACGAACTTACTTCTAAAGACGATCGACGATCTAATAAGATAATTTAGTAATTATAATAATAATCTTAGTTACAATATTAGCTTCGATTAAAGCGAGTATTTAAATTCTAATTTTATTATTATAATTAACGCTCTTAGTATTAGATATATTATTAAAAGTTAGAGAAACCTAAGAGCATTATTACTTACTACACTCTATAGAGTAGATATATATATAAAGTCTTTATGTTCTCCCCCTATTCCCCTGTGGTAATAATTAATATACTTAGTATTAATATCGATACAATATACGCATAGCATGCATATCGCTACTATATATCTCGAATGCATAAATTATACATAGATGCATGTACTTTGTATGCATGCACTTCATATATATAGCATTGACGTCGCTAATTTGCAAAGCATTAATATTTAGAATTTTCAGGTTCTACGAACAGATCTAGTTGGTTTTGCTCCTCGTGCAACCCGGAGATTACCACGAACGGATAGCTCTACAGCAAGGACGAGAAGCTTACGGAAGGAATCCACAAGTTGATATATTATCCGGCTTCGACCTTCAACGGCCGGGCAAGTGTAATCTTAATCTTGATCGAGTCTTCGGCATAAGTGACGAGAGCTCGGGCGCGACTATAGCGGAAGTTCCCATTCCGCCACAGGACGCTAATGCATTGGACGATCGACGTAGAGACGAACAGCCTAGCGGAGATGTAGATATACATACGGGGAAATAGCGAGTCCGACGGCAGATAACTCCAAATCGAGTAGGTGGAAAGTACAGCCACCCCGAATAAGCCAAGCCCAACAGCGCTCAGAACGACCATAGAATAACCGACGACTTTTTGAACTCTTTGCAAGAAATCTAGGTAGATGACTCGCTACTTAGCACCATTTAAGCTTTTCGAAGATAGACTCTCTACTAGTAGCGTAAAGGCCTCGTTAATACGATTCTCTTCTACTAATTTAATCTCTATATAAAGCTATATTATCGTCGAGGTATTAATAAGCTTATTAATAGTATTATTAATTACTAGTTCAAATTCTTTCTACTAAGATATTACTAAATATAATAAATAATTCTAATTCGAGATATTTAAAAGAAGATAAACTAAGAGATACTAAACTCTAGAAAAAAGAGATAAATACGTTCTAATAAAAGTAAAAAAGTTTTAATAGAATTAAAAAGTATTAAAAATAGTTAAAAAAAAGTTAAAAAAAGTTAAAATAAGCTAGAATAAGTTAGGAAAAGTTAAAATAACTATATTCAATAGAGTTAATAATTAGTGCACGAAATCTAAATAATAACGACTAATTCCCTTATAGTTACGGGTCGGAAAGGTGTGGTATCTATTGAACATAGTCGTTTTCAACTTTTTTTCAACTTTTTTTAAAAAATTATATCTTTTTAATCTATTTATAGAATTTTATAATTACATAAGCGTTCGCTTAAGCTTTTTACGTATTTTTAGAATATAAAAAAATATTACGTAATATATTTATTAAAAACCCAATGGGAGTATAGGATATCCCATATTATTAAATATACCACACCTTTCCGACCCGTACTTATAGTGTTCTCTTATAAGTTAATCCCACACGAAAATTTATCTTAAACGATAATCACTGCGATTTTCTATCTGCACGATAATATACTATAAAGTAATCGAAACGCTAAGCTATATAAATTCGTATTAAGAAATACTAAAACGAAAGAGATCTTATAGTAAGAATATTAAAGAAATATCGCTTTCTAGAAGAGAAATAGTATATATTCTTATATTCTAATATATAGTATTATACGAAATATTTAAAGAACTAGAGAATCGACTTAAGTTCTTTAAATATATATATAAGCTTCTCTTAGCTCTATTCGAGTGTCTTTAAAGCTTATTACTATTATAAACTTCGTTTATTTAATCTAGTCGCCTCTATATGGTTATTCTTTATAGATTACTCTATCGTTAACGTAATAGATCTTCAATCGAAAGTTTAACTATAGAAAATACTAAAAACTTTTAAAGCTAGTTAGACTCTAACTAAATTGAAGATATAAAATATATTAAGAAAGATCTTAAGTAATTCGATCTAACTAGATAACTCTAAGCTTTTCGTATATATCTTCTTATACTCGTTAATATACTCTAATTGCTTATTTAAGTTTAGGTTAAACGAAATTTATTAGTTAATAATCTTAGCAAATCGAAACTATCTTATAAAAACTCAGATATTAACTCTACGTATTAGTCTATATTTATTAAGTATTTCGATCTTATAAAAATAATCTTTCTAGAGATTCTACGTTTAGTCTTAGCTTCTATATAGCGCTCTATCTTAGAAGTCGCTTATAGGAAAAATAGTAATAACAATCTCGATCTCGATATTGCAAGCTCTTTTATTAAGGAGGCCGATATATACTATTTCTTAAAAGGTTTATAGCTCGAGAACTTTCTAAATAATCTTGAGATATACGCTTTTTTTAATAGAGACTAATTTCGAACTAACTATATTCTAGAACTTATTCTATTACTTGCAGTAGGCCTTTCTTAACTAGCTAATCTCGCGCTGCGTATTACGACTTGAAAGCTATAATAATTCTAATTTAGCGATCTGTAGTCTATAAAAAGTATTAGATAAAAATATATATTAAGATATTAGCTATTAGCTTTATCGTCTATAAGAGATAGTCTATAGAGTCTTAGAGCGATCTTTATATCTACTTTTATTATCGTTTACTCGTCGAGATCTCGCTTAACGAACTATAGAACTCTTATAGATAGAGCTCGATAATATAGAAGTATTTAATAATATTCGATATTAGCGAGTATCTATTCTATGAACTATAATTTAATTTATAGATAAATAGAAGTAATAACTTTAGAATCTCGATATAGAAATTAATCTTTCGGTGAAAAAGCGAGAACTTAGTACTAGATCTCGCGTAAAAAGAGATTAACTAAATTAGAGAGAAAGCTCGCGAGCGTCTATCCTTTTAATCTAAATTTTACGAAGTTAATAATTTCTAAGTCTATAGCGTAAGGTAATTATTCGACTATATTTGAATTATTTTCTAATAATATAGTACACATTTTGTCGAGTCGGGAACGGATTAACCCCAGAGAAGCTATCAAGGCGACTACCACTGGGCTATAAGGCTAAAAGCTTCGGGGGTATATCGCGCTTCATGCACGATATGCCCCTATTAGGCCCTATAAGCCAACTTCTCCCTCACAGAAGCTAACTAGTTTAAGCACATTAATATATGTCCTTTCAGCTCATTAAAGTTCTACTTAACCTAGGGAATTTACAGTTATTATTTTTCTAGAACTAAGAACCGTTGCGTATATTTTAAGTGGCGATTCGAATCGACCGCTGGCTCTTAATCTATATATCGTCTTTTATAGCTTAATAGAACGTTTACTATTATTAGATAAAGAAGCGACACTCGATAGAATATATTCTAGTATACTTACTAAGCTACGCTAGCTTAAAGATATAGATCTCGAACGATTCGCTATATATTATATAGATGGAATAGAGATAGATATAGAAATTTCGCTATCGCGTTCTTATTATTAATATCGATTAGCTAATTCTTCTATAGCTTATAAGAAAGTAAGACGTTATTTTACTATAAGAATAACCGTAGAGAGCTAGTAGACGTACTAAGAATTCTATAAGATATCTGGCGGGCTCGAAGAGACGCTGAAATATAGTGCTACGTAGATTTAATAGGTGCTAACTTGCTCTAATAGAGAACCTATAAGAAGTAACTATAGAATTATCTTAGAACTATAGATATCGAGCTTAAAGTTATAGAGTGAAACGACACTACGAATGCAATAGATTAGTAGAGCTTAGTATATTACTTAGAGCCCTTAACGATTTCTTATAAGTATATCTTAGTTCTATATGTTGTCTAATTTATCTTCTCTACGCGATCTAACACATTTAATCCCGATCTTTAAACACTAATAATCTTATTAGAAGAAAACTAAACATAATAAAAAAGGTAGATTAGCTAGCGCGATTATGTCACGCAGACGTTACATTAATCATCCGTAGAAATAAAAGATATTATACTTATCGATCGACTGATCACGAATAGTGATCTTCTAGTATAATAGAAATCGTACGTATAAACCCGATGTTTCGATCTTTAAGCTCACTCGAGCTTAGAAAGCGTTATACTAGAATTCATAGCATAATGCTACAACGATTAACTTTTTGCAGAAAGACTTAAAGGGCCTTTATTTGACGAGAAAATTCTAGAAAATAAGAACAATCCTTTCTCGTAACGGAAGGTCTCCGCTTATAACCGTGCCCCGCATTTAGCCGAGGGACGAGGTTGATGAATTAGCACGATTAAAGACGCTAAAGCCTACCGTACGGTAGATTTGACCATACTTGATTCAATAATAGCCTTGTTTTTACCTACGGATATTCTCTATACAACTTGAAGGTAGTGCTTCTTCTTTGACCTAACTATTGCTATGCTGGCTAACTAACAAGTAAGACGGTAGGTCTGAGCGCAAAACCCTAAAAATCGATTAGATTTATACTATTTCGAGTATTAACGAACTTTGCTACTCGTAAAAATACTAATAAGTAATATAAAATTAATATGTTTTTTTTTAAAAAAAATAGAAATATTAATAATATTATAAATTAATTTATCTAATATATATAAAAATAAACTTATTAGAAGAATTTAAATTTATACTTTTAAAATCGAAATTTTTTAAATCTTTATTTAAAGAAGACTTTACTTAAAATTAAAAAATCTCGCGATAATTTATTTTTTAGTAGATATCTATATATATCGTAAATTACTTAATTAGGTAATCGTTTAAACGTATTTCTATATAAATTATAGAGTTTTGCGCTCAGACATGCTACACCTAGCGTGGTAAGTAAGCAACTGCGCCACCCACACTGGTTATACCCTAGGTACTAAAGCACGTCTGAGGGACTAAGGCAACTGCCTTCTTCGCGATCAATTTTGCTGAGTCAGCCTAGTCTCTTCGAATAAATCCCCATCATCAACCAGAGTTCCATCTGTACGGCTTAATTCATAATTGATAGGCCTTGAAGTGACCTCCACACTCGCTATTTTAAATAGCCCTCGACTTGTGCCTCCCGGAACAGAAACATAGATCTTGTCATCATCGAGATGAAAGTTAGGCGGCTATGATAACCAAATCAGCCCACGCAGATGATGGCCCATCTACTACCATAAGCCTCACCGTTGTGTTTAGAATATAGTATGGACGCTCGCCTACGATATCGAACTCCTCGTCTTCGAATGGTAGTGGGGTTATTCGGCGTCCTCGGGCGGCGAAAAGTGGTGTTGGGTAAACGCGGGAACGCACGAAATTGAAAGTCGAGGAGGTTGAAACATTTTACTTGCAGGAAGAGATCGACGTGTTCTACGGCTGGCTCCGTCCAACCTACTTGCTGAATGCTTGCGCCACGGCAGGGAGCCGGACAATCTGCCTAAGCCACAGCCTTATGCCTTATTGTATCATTGTATGACCACCCAGGAGGCTGTGCAATGAAATGTGACCGCAAAAGTGCCTTGAAACTCGTTTGCACTGGCGTTTTTGCGGTATTAATGTCCATATTGTGGCTTACAACATGGCCGTCACCGTAAGCAGGCTACAACGTACGGCCCATGGACTCGCTGCCACCCTCTTCGGTCCTGTTGCCAGGCTTAGCAAGGCAGACTTCACCAATGCTACCATTGAGGTTGAGTGAAGGATTTCATCGATTTATATCTCCTATCTGCCTAGCAACATTTCTACTTCAGCAATTTCTTCTTGTGTCCTTCCAACAACTCTACATCGTTTGCTAGTAATTTGAACTTTAATTCCACCACGATGTTAGACTCCAATCATGCTCACTACCAATCTGCATTTGCTCAATTTGATAGCCAACTCAAGGAGATCTGCGAGACTGATCTGGGTCAAAAGCTCCATGACCCCCTTATAGTCCAGTCATCAAAAAGTGCCAGGCGCCTCTTCAACGCCTTGAAGACACTGCGCGATACAGTCTATGATATCCGTTTAGATTATGGTTCCCAAGGCCCAGACCGAGATTGGAACCCTTTCATCCCAAAATCACCTCCACGTACTCCGTCACCCAAGCGACGAATTTCCGCGCTTGAGTTAGAGGTTATCGAGCTCAAAGATATGACGGAGAAAAGAAACATGGAGCTTGAACAAGCTAGTGTCAGGCTTGATGAGTATCGTGAAGATATCTCGAAAGCCAACAAGACTATTGAAAAGCTTCGATGTCAACTTGCTTCAGAATATGAGATCAACAAAAGATTTGACCAGGCTGCTGAACAATACGACTTTTTGAGTAGACTTAAAGACAAGGAACTGAACCAAAAGAAATCGAAAAATGACAGCGTGGGTGCAGATACCGCAGAAAAAGTTTGGCTCAGCTACAGTCATCGAAAAGGCGAAATGTTGCTTCATGCTGGTCGATTTGCAGAAGCAGAGCAAACCATTCGACAGGTGCTTAAGAAAGGGAAGAAGATCCACAATGATGCTAAACTCAAGAGACCAGAGAATCGTGAAGCTCGGCTCCAACTATGTACCGCCTTACGTTCGCAGGGTCTGGCATCTAAATGCAAGGAAGCAGAGGATCTTTACTATCACGAATCGCTCCTGACACACCTTGGAACGCAAGATGAGGCCGATCGTAGCTGGGCAATACGCAACAAATTCGAATTCGCCTATGTGAATGCCGAACAAGCCTCGTACGACAACACGATCAGCCACCTGGAAAGTGTTTGGCCTCTGCGGGGTAGGGCATCCTCGGAATCCAGGCAGTATCTTGAAACCGCGATTTTTCAGCTTTGGCGACTCCTTGAGCAGCGAAAAGAAGTGTCTTATGCGACCAAAGTGCTTGCGATCTGTTGTGAGGGAGGCAACGGCCTGCCGCCCGAGTTTCTTGATTTCATCACAGAGCAAGGCAAGGTTTTACAAAAGCTGGGAGAGCATGAAAAAGCCATATGGTATCTTCGAAAGGCGTGGGAGACTCCTTCTGCGATTTCCAGTGGGAGACGGAGTTTAGGCCTATCATTTGCCTGGTCATTATGTCACCTCAAGCAGTTCTCGGAATCCAGTAAAATATTGGAGAACCTACTCAAATCAAGCAACTCTAACACATCGCCGTCAGAGTATGAACCGAGAGCACTGCTTGCATACGCCCACCTCCATCTAGGCAACCTCGTGGAAGCCGAAAGGAATGCTCGGCTCGTTCTCAACCAGTGCGGCACATCTGCTCTTCCCGGCTTCCATACTTTCAACCATGCCGACGTTTTGATCCGGGCTTTGGTCCGGCACGATAGGAAACAACAGTACCTAGATGCTTACGCTATATGGCAACATATATACAAGGATAAAAACCAGATCGCGTTAGAGCCCAAGGGGAAAGAGCAACTCAGAAGTCATGCCGAGGTCGGGAAAGAGCTGGCTGAGAATTGGAAGCGTTCGGCCAACAACCGAGGCATCAAGGATCCAGCAAAGCCGCGAGAAGTGAGAACACAAGCGAAAAAGCTTGGAGTATGGCTGAATGAAATTACGCAATGATATTCATGTCCTTTCGTTAATATTTGATGTTTTCTTTAGCGGTTAACAATGATCTTGTGTTTTTGCGGGTTACAAGACTTTTCGATTTGACGTGAAATTTGTAAATATATATCCACCTGTTTCTTATGAAAGGATTGTATGATAGTATTTACAGAAGCCAGCGTAGCTTTCGTAAATCTTTTTTGCTTTCACAGGATGGCGAGATGGGAGTCCCTGAAATCCTTTGATTAATAGTCTCTGGTAGTGGGCTCTCAATTGAAAAGCGAAGCAGCAGGCTGACCAAAGCAACACTGTTAAAGGCCGTCATCAGTAACTTGAGCAGCTTTGATCGAGTAGAAGGCAGTCAAATCAGGCTCCCTTTGTGCTATTCCCGTTCTAGCACGAGGAGCTGAATCTTTGCTCCCTTGCTGCGCCCCACTGCTCCCTCGCTACACCTTGATACTCCCCCGTGCTCCCTAGTTGCTTCCCTATTGCTCTCTCTTAAACGGCCTTGCTTTCTTTCTCGATCGAAAACGGTAATTCTGAATCCTGAGTTCGAGATTATTATATACACCCCCGAACTTAAGATTGGAAATTGCCGTTTTGATTCGGGAAAGGGAGTAGAGCTGCTTTAAGTAGAGCACCGAGAAAGTATAAAGGCGTAGCAAGGGAGTATCGAGAGAGTAAAGGGGAGCAGCGGGGGAGCACTGAGGAAGTAAGGGAGATCATAAGGGCGTAGCAAGGAGGAGCTTGAAAATCGATATCGGCTGATTGCTCGATATATTCAGCTACGCAAATCGTTCCGTCGAGCATCTTGCAACTTCTCGCTAGTCCCCTTGTCCATAGCGTCGTCGACCTGTTTAAAGAGACTGTGCCACTGGTCGAACGAGCGAAAGAGTCCTACAGTAGGGAGGTTTAGTAGCTTTTTCTGAAAGGATTTTCCAAAACCTAACACAGTACAACAGTAATTCGATTGTTTTCTAACTGTATGTTGTTGTATACGGCAATTGGTAGCTTTAGACCTTGACCAAACCAATTACCTCTTTGGATCCTAGTGTAATTGCATGATTGAACTAGTCTAGAGACATGTGACGATGTGAAATAGATGGATAGAAGAATATTTCATAGATTGATAGATTGATAGATAGACTAATCATTAAGGAAGAGAAGTTCTTTCTCTTTCAACGGGGCTCTTTTCTAGGGCCCTTCGGCTAAGCGCAAGCGTGATGTACAGTCCCCTGTTAAAAGTATTTAGCCCATAGCCATTTTAGGGCAAAAGCCGTACTTTTCGCACTTCTATTTTTATTATTTAACAATTTTTTAAAATTCTAAAAATTATATATTATTTAGATAATTAATATTACGATTCTAATATATATCAAGCTTCGAAGTGAATTAATATTGTTTCGGGAAATAAATTTCTAGCACTCGATAGTTATACACACTTAATCAGGTAGTCAACTTTCACTATTTCATATTATATACTTTCGTTCGTGATAATTAATTAAAGTAACTTTCTATTTATTTAGATTAATTAATTAATTTATTTATACGTTTATACTAGCTACTAGTTAGAAGTTAATAAGAAAACTATTACTATTAAAAACTCGTATTAGAGAATAATTATTTAGTAAATGTTTAACTTACTAAGCTTATCTTCTTACGCACTAGCTATTCGAGAAATTTAAGAACGTATCTCTAGATAAAAACTTCGATTAATTCTTTTACTCTTTAATTATTTATTCTCGTAACTATTTAAAAAATATAGTAAATAGCTCTATAATACTAGTAGCTTAGTAAACGTATAAATATATATTCTACTTTCTTCTTTATAGTTACTTCTAAGTTTACTTAATAATAGATATATTATAAAAAATAAAAATAGATAATTAAAAATAGTTTTTTATAATTATAATTAAAAAATAAGATACGTAGTAACTATATATCTGTAAATCTAAAACGTTCTTACTGGATTTAAAATTACTAATCGCGCGGCTAGGGCTGAAATCAAGAATTTCGTCGAATCAGTAACTCCATTAAATATTCGCGCGAATTCCGCAGGATCCGCAAAGTTAGCAACTTCAACAGTATTAGTCACGTGACTCAGCTCTATATTTAGCCTTATAAGTTTTTTTTTGATCGACGACGAGGTTCGGCAGCGATATATAGCGATAACCCTCAACGTCACCCCGAAATAGATCTCGGGATCGTAAGTTTTAAATTAAATTCTCGCGGGGTTGACGCCCGAGGTGATGCCCGAAGTGATGCCCGAAGTAATGCGCAATGAACCTAAGACCATAGAGTGTTACGGGGACTTTGCGCACAAAATTGAAAATTGCCTTAGTTGCTAAATCGTGCTGATTGTGCGGAGGTTGCATCACACCGGTGGGTCGTGCATATCCATGGCCATCCCATCACCCCGATGGATATGACGGATATTCATCGGGAGAATACTTCCTGGTGGTGCCGTCACGCCCATCTCATGGGCATTTTAAAAATTTCTTATTTCTTATTTCACTAATTATATAAAATAAATATTAGAAATCTAATAAAAAATATTATTTTTTATTATCTATTTTATTTATATTATTAAAAATTATTTAAAATTATTAAAAAATAATAAAGTTAATATTAAGAAAAGATTTTTTTTTATAGAGATAAGTTTCGAGAGTGATAGTTCCTAAGATTTCAATAACAAATTATTATTAAAAACTTTAATTTTTTTATAGGGCTTTCGAGAGTTTATTATTCTCGAATCTTAACTCTAAAAAAAGAAAATCTTTTTTTAATAATAATTTTTCTATTTCTTAATAAATTTAAAAACTTTTAAATTATATAAATAAAATAAACGATAAAAAATAATATTTTTTTAT
>JANQBS010000479.1:0-19269 GCA_033085395.1 Xanthoparmelia taractica | reverse complement strand
AATTAATTATAAGATAAATTTATTCTTATAGAATCTTAATACTTATAATAAGAGTATTCTTCTCTCGCTTTCCAATTATAAAATAAATTAATTCTAATATTATTGCGATAGATATCTAAAAGCATTAATAAATAACCCTAATTTTATCTATAATATCACGTTTTCTAAGATATATTTACCGTGTATTTTTATTTTCTTTCTACTTTTTCTTCTATCATTTATTATTCTTCTAGTATTTATTATTCTTCTATTATTCATTATTCTTCTATTATTTATCTCATTATCTATCTATCTAATAAAGTTATTATTCTCAAATTTCGACTTCGAACCTTAGCTCTAATCTTAACTTCTTCGTTCTTAAGCTATAACTCGTAAAAGAATTATTACGCGAGATAATATTTTAAAGTAGATATTTTGAATCTATAAATAAAATATTAAGTATAAAGCTAATACGCGAGTAAACAATAGTATATAAGAACAAAGAAAAGACTAAAGAAATCATGATACACGTAGCTAATATCAGATAATCTTAAGTATAATTAATTACTTCTACGTAGTCTTCAAATATCTAGTTATTAATATTAATTAAGAAAAGTAGATTAGCGTAAAAACTATCGAGTAATAATATTTAAAAACGCGGATAAAAAATTAAAAGTAAGTCTAATCTCGAATCTATCTATTTTATTTTATTAATAGATTATAATTATTATTTTATATAAGATTTATTACTATTAGAGAGAATTCGATTTAATAATTTCTAAGCTCTTCTTTTCGCGAGTAATAAAAGAGATCGCGATAATATATATAAAGAAGATACGTTTTTCTAAATCGATTATTAAGATTATTTATAAGTCGACGAAAGCTTTTCTTTATTACATATTCGAAGATATTAATCTTTATATTATTTATACAAAGCGTATAACTTTAATAACTAAGAATATATAATTATAGAGAACGATTATAAATTCTTTTTATAATGCGAAGAGAGAAGAGAAAAATTTACTATCGTAGACGATAGAGTAAATAATAAATTACTATTATAATTAGCGTGCTAGTATTTCTTCTAATAATTAAATAAATTAAATATATTAATAATAATAAAAATAACTCGCCAAGCCCTAGATAATTACGAAGATCTTTTGTAACACGATATCAAATACGATGGCGAGCTTAGCTTAATAACGTAATAATAAAGTAAAATAATAATGATAACGATAATAAAGTAAAGTGATAACTAGAATAATAATTAGAATACGTTCGCATGATTCTATATAGAGTAACTTCTTCTATATATAGTATATTTCTCATACCTCTACATATAACATGAAATATCCGTATATATATTAGAAATTTCCTAGATCATTTCATGATACCAGCACGTCTCCTAGACTATCTCATAAAAATCAAATAATATAATCTCAATACTATATCATATCATGATATGGTATCGACACCTTATATCCCAGATCTACGGGTCGGAAAGGTGTGGTATATTTGATGATATGGGACCAGTTTTTCGAATATTATATCGAAAGATATAGGATATCCCATACTCCCATTGGGTTTTTAATAAATATATTACGTAATATTTTTATATATTCTAAAAATACGTAAAAAGCTTAAGCGAACGCTTATATAATTATAAAATTCTATAAATAGATTAAAAAGATATAACTTTTTAAAAAAAGTTGAAAAAAAGTTAAAAACGACTATGTTCAACATATACCACACCTTTCCGACCCGTACACAGATCATCCCAGATCTTTCCGACCCGTAATTTTAATAATAGAAGCGAATTACGTACTTTTTAAAGAACCATCTCTAGATTATATAGAATAAGACTTATTTATCTTTATATTAATTTAATAATAAATACTTTAAATACTTAATGTTAGGTCGTATAAACTCCATATAAATTTAAATAGGGTGCGTCTTCTATAAAGCGTGGCACTCGAACCTATGACTTAATATTCTTAATTCTATAATATAATTAAAAAGCGTTCTCACACTTAACGTCGAAATTAAAATAATATAGCGAGAAATTTTATCTTAGAAAAGTACTTATCTTTAATAGAAATCGCTTAATTAATAACTTTAGAATAATAATATTTTAGAGATTAAAAAATATATATATTAAGTAATTGCAATAGATATATAATGTGTAATAGAAACGTGAGTGAAATAATATTATACTTCTCGTAGTACTTTAAGAATTCGTATATATCGTGAGAATTATAGTTATTTATTAGTAGTAATCTTCGACTATTAATCTATTCACGAGGAGAATATCGCTTAAAATACTTAATTCATTATAGAAGAATCTAATTATTATTAAAATCTATCTCTAAAGTAATTATAGTTATATAAGAATTTAAATTATTAAGAAATAATAATATTAGAATAATAGTTCCCGTGATTATAAGAAATAGAGAAATCTCGTTATCTTTATTATTTATATATTTAATTACGAAGAGTAGCTCTCTATTATTAAGATATTTAGAATAGATATTACGCGTTAAATTTACTACAATAGCTTAATTATTACGTGTTATCTTAATACGATATTTAGTCTTATTAAAATTTCATATATCGTGAGAATATATATTATACTCTTTAATTACGTTTTTAATTCTCTTAAAGTATTTCTTAATTAAATTTATATTATATATATTCTTTCTTTCTATTATTAAAGACTTTCGCTTAACTTTAAAGAGATTTAATTAATAATTAAGTTATTATTTAATCTATTTAGATTTAATAAGAGAAAAAGAATTTATAAGATTATATATCTAACGAAGAAGTTAATTTACTTTCTTCTTAATGCTATTTAGACGAGCTAAAGTATTTATATCGTTAAATTTCTAATAGAATAGATTTAAGATTAGATTCTAATTAGATATAAGAAGTCTAAGATAAAGATCTCGTATCTCTAACTTAGATAAAGTCTTAATAAGACGATTTCGAAGTTAATTATATAAAACGTGAAATTCTTTTATAATTACTAAGTGTTTCGCGTTCTTACACGTGTTTATAGCGTTAATTATCTTCTTAATACGTATTTTAATAGCTATATATAATTAATTTATAATAATGTAAATATAAAAGAATTTAATAATAAAGTAATTAATTTTTTATTTTTTAATATATAATTAACTTTAACTTATAATTAACTAGTACTAAGCGAGATACGAGATTAGTGCGTGGCGCGATTATACTAATAATTCTACTATTTTTATCGTAATTATTTCTATAATTACTTGATTACTTGTTACTATCATCATTATCATTATCATTATCATAATTATTATTGTTGTTGTACTAGAACTAATCACCACGAGTTCCGGACAACCCTCCTCCTCCTCCTCCTCCTCCTCAGGCTCCAATTCTACACTCACGTTTCAGACCGTTACCCAACAAACCCAACCACGCAAACCTTTCCTCTCAGTCTTACAACAATAATCCTATTACCTACTTGTACTTTAATTCCGAGATACCATATAACAATATTAAATATCGTACATATATCCATTCAATGTCAAGCATCGTTAGCTGTCACAACATCAAGTCATCCCCCAGTGATATTAATACTGATAACTAACTTTGTCTGCTGACGCCTCATCATAGGGGGGAGAAGTCTTGAGCCACCATGGAGCTGCTGTCGGCAATTGACATTAGGCAACCTGCGACAAGTCCTTTGGCAAGCTATGGAATCAACCGAGAGTCTGCTATTGTCACCAGACCTTCGGTGGGTGAAAGATGTTGGCTTTACCTATACTTGAAGCATCACACTCGCACCACAAGTCTTATGCGCTTGACTCTTTGCCCCCTGGCTGGCTTCCATCTCTTTCTACTCTAGATCTCTTCTGCTTGCATCTGCCAAAGCGGCTATACCTACCTCGGCGCTGGAGAGGCTTGGCAGCTCTTTCTTTCCCCCCTTTACCTTTGACGATGTTCGGATAGTTGAAAGAGCTTCCCGCCATCGCCTCGAGGTCCAATGAGCCTGTATGCACGACTAAACTGGGTTAGATAAGTGCATCAACGGGTTCTGTGTATACATAAGGTAGCTGCGTAAACTCCCAGCCAGCAGGACCGTAGAGTCAAGGAAACTTGGTAAACCGCCTCGCGGAAATTGAAGAAAGGCTTTTGAAATACTTTTGGGATTTTGTAAGGTTCGCTACAAGCAGAGGCCGACTGCTCCTTCGTCGACGGGGTAATATGAGCACTAGTTTTAGGAGGTCCGAACGCGTTGACAAATGAAAAGATAGTACAAGAAGTTCGACACTCTGGAAATCACTCGACCCTTGAATACTGTAGCACCTCTCATTTGTCCCTGCCAAGCGCTAAAACTTCACTGGCCAGTGTGCGCCTCAAAGGAGAACAAATTATGGAGAAAGATAGAATATATTCTCGAGGCTGCGCCATCCGCCGTTGCTGCTCCTTTGTAAAGCACGAAATCTTTCATCACTGTCCGGATGCTTGGCCAGCTTGGACCGACATAGCTCGCTGCGAGTGAATCGAGATTCCGGTCAGGTCCTCGTAAGCGTGATTGACGGCACGAGCTTGAGGTTGAACGACAGAAAGGAAAATCGAGGCCTCTGTCCCGTACTCGTTGCCGTGCGAAGATGGTTTGGCGCTGAGGAAGATTAGGACTGGGTGCCGCAGTGCCTTGACGCCTAGTGTTTTCGAAAAGATGCGTTTGGTCGAGGGAGAGAGAATACGTTTAAAAAGTAGTGTGCCTAACGTGGCAGAAGAATCGATCGAACGGTATCCAGCGCTTCGCTGAGGTAGATTGCATCAACGCCAAGCAGTACACATGCATGCTTCGTCAAGTTAAATCCCCCGACGTTACGTAACGACTTCATTTTGTTCCAAGAAGCTCAATATCTCCATAGCACCGTCCACCTATCCTGTCGCATGGTATCAGAGGATGATCGTAATTACAAGTTCTCACCGATTTAGACATCGAGCTCGATGCCTATGTCTTATCAGAATATGGTAGATAGTGAGTTGATGAGCTTTGGTCTCGGAGCGCAAAGTTTAGCATCTACCACCATCGACAAGACGGACATGATATTTACCATGCCCAAACCTTGAGCTGTTGAATACGATCATGGTTAGCACACTATCAGATTGAATCATTTTCTCTTCACGGGTAAACTTACTGTGGAGTCCCAAGATCCAGTACACAGGCTCATTCCGTCATTGCTCACACCCAGACAGCTCACTCGGTTTTCATGGCCGTTTAGGTTGCCGACACGGTCACCTCGAAGTACATCCCAGACCTAGCACCAGGCATCAGAATGGAAGGCTCCTTGAGCGAAGTTTGGTTAGTAATAAGGACTAGACTAACCTTGCACTCAAAATCGTCATAACCCGCGAATAGTAGACGTCCAGAGACCGAGAAGGCAACAGACGTAATACCACAGAGGATCTGGTCGCTTGCGTATGTATTGACTTCTCGGTCTGCCCGAATATCGAATAGACGGCAGGTAGCATCGTCGGAACCAGTACCAAAGGCCTGACCGTCAGGGAAGAATTGCACTGCGTTGATATCTGATTCGTGGCCGGCGAATGTTTGTACGGCTTTGCCTGTGCGGATGTCCCAGAGCTTGGCAAAGGCATCGCACGCTCCAGATATGAAGACATGTTGGTTTGTGGGGTTTATGCTGATGCTCATGACATCTCCTAGATGATCGGCGAATTCTGTGACCTTTGAGCCGGTCTCGACGTCCCAGAGCATACATGTCATGTCGCCAGAAGAAGTAAGGATTCGACGATCATTGATAAATCGGCAGCAGGAAAGGTAGCCAGAGTGGCCTGAGAGCTCGCGGGCAACACGAGTAGGTCCCTCTCGTGAAGAGAGATTGTAGACTGAGCAGATATTATCCAATCCGCCGCAGGCAACATAGTTTCCGCTGGGAGCATATGCACATGTCATGACCCACGAGGATCGAAGGGGTATAGCATGAACTTTGTTTGTTGTATAAGCATCCCAAATGATAAGTTTGCCATCCTGTGAAGCTGAGACCAGATGTCTACGATCCGTAGACCAGTGCATGGCGTAAATTTTAGCCAAATGGCCTTTGAGAACCTTGCGAGCCTTCATGCCAATCCGCGGCAAGGCATCGGTATTACTTTGTGCTATGCCTCGCACTGGTCGGGTAGTAGTCAGTGAACGCCCTTCATGCGAAAGAAAGGAGCCGCGAAATGCAGTTGACGTATGAAAAGGGATGCGCTCGATGCACACGGGGGGGTTTGACTCACATGATGTATCAGCGAGTTCGTCCTTCTTCCGCTTTATTTTGTCCTTTAGACCTTCCGCATCGCGTCGTGCAGCAGCGATTTTTGCCTGCATCTGCTCCCCAGACATTTCGGACATTGTTGTAAGCGACTATCCTAACGAGGGAGACGTTTTTGCGGTATAAGGGCACAATGACCGTGATTGGTGGGATGGAAGTCGAGGGAAGAGTAGGGGGTCTGAAAAGGCCACCACCAGGTTCAGGGCCCCAACGGATTGCGACCACAAGTTAGGTACAGAAGGCTGAAGTTGGAAGAGGTCTTGGAGTAGGGCTTTGTCTCTGGAGTGGCAGGCAGGTCTGATGGTGTCTGCTGTCGCTGAATGCTGGTTTGCGTGAACAGGTGTGGTGTGTTGGAGTTAGAGGTAGAAGTAGTCAAGAAGTGGGTTTTGCGACTTGCGTCGGGTTTCCAGAAGGAAGGGAGCAGGGCGGGAGTTCCAATTGGGTGCCAGACTAGCGCACCTAGCCGAGGCTCTAAAAAGATGAGGAAGTCAGGAAACCAGGCGTCAGCCTTTTCTTCCACCTTTTTTCCCGAACATTGGCTCTAATTTTATCATTTATTGTTATTATTCTTATCATTATCATTGTTGATACTGTTATGAATGATGGTCATGATATACGAGTCCATCGATCCGTATGATTGCAAAAAAAAGAAAAAGGTTGTCCATCATTGGTAAGCATAATCCGGGACTCCGGCGTAGAAGTACCTTGTAACCTTAGGGAAATTCATTCACTAGAACTACTTCGTATGAGGCGACTCGGTAGAAAAGTAGAAAGCCTGGTTCAGTGTTCTTGACTCCTCGATCATCATCCCACCAAGTTGCCTTAGCCGCTTCTCCTGCATGACAATTGACACCTAAAATAAGCTGGCAAGGGAAACCAATGAAAATTAATAGGCCAGGGACCATTCCCCGACCTCGATGATGAGATCTACAGAAATTTGCCGTCTTCCAGTTCCAGCTACACGGGATTTCACTTCTCACCTATTCTTTGGTCCACGGCCTCCCTTATCTCTTTTCTTGTTTTGAAGACAGCTACCATAACCTCTGACGGCCCAACGATTACTTTTTTGACCCTACTGACCTCCATCGTAGGTGCCTCTGTTATGGTCTTCAGGAGAGCTTAATCTAAGCGTGCCCCCCCCACCTACCAAACCTCAACACCGATCATATTCAACTGGGACAACTTCGCTCAATTGTCTTCGCATAACGACTCCTAAGAAAGTGGACCCCTTGCGGTCACCGGGTTGGAGAAAGTCTGAGTTATAAAGTATTGCCGGAAGAGCGAGCTTATGCAGAGTGAATAATCGTTTCGAAACATCCTGCAGTTCGGCGGTGATGGATTGCCTCATCAGAGTGTGGCACGTTCGGAGGGTCGCCCAGAGTAGCCTGTGCAATATCTTGCTCAAGTCTAGCGTGTTCTATCATGAGGTACGAATCTTTGCAACAGGGTTGGACTTTTACCGCCATTACATTGACATTTCCAGACCGCAAAACAACGAGCTGAGTACGTACCGGATCTGCATCTGGCACCCAACAGCAAACATCAAGGTCTAAGCGTAGATTGACATAGTGGAATAGAGGGACTGAGATCGAGTTTGAAATAACAAGGCAGGATGGAAGTGTTCAGACTTGTTCTCCCATTTGTTTCCTCCCTTTTTGCTTTTTTTGGGAATGCAGCGGAGCAGAACCGGCTCTCATAAAACGATGGCATATTCCGACGGTTCTGGTGGCCTCGACCCTGTCATCAGGGGATATGGCGTGCTTCAGCAGCTGTCGGTATACTCGGTTGTACAGTGCGGGCAGTGGTTGACCATAATCCGCAAAGCATATGCCATAAGACGCTTGCCCCTGGCACTGCGAGACTAGGCTGTAGAGAAACTGTTTGTTGTACGTGCCGACTGACACATTTGTTCCTTAGGCAAGGAATAAGACAGGGGAAGTGCCAAATATCTGCCGATTTAGCACTCGCACATACAGAACCCCCAATGAGAGGAGACAACCAAGCTAAAATATGATTGACTCACGAGAATCAATAGACTTCAGAGGTCTGGTGCAGTGAATGAAAAAGTAAAATCTCAGCGATGATGATGGGAGGCACACGAGACAAGAAATAGGTTGGACCGTCTTGTCGATCGAGAACGACTCGAAAGCGGATCCCTCTGAGAGCGCGCTAAAGCAAATCTCCTGCCGCAAAGTCTCGACTACCATTCTCCATCATTAGATTCATCCCCCTTCTCCATCAACATCATTTGGCCCTGACAGTCATTGATTCCTCTTTCGCCCCGATTCTACGAACACCTTGCTCTGCATTGCCTGACTTTGCTTTGCTTGCGAATCAACGGAGCAGCGCGTGCACTCTTACCAAGCGGAATTGCCTCTTCTTCTTCTGCTTATTGATCAAGATTTCTTTGGTCGACATGGCACCAGCAAATTACGTGTAAACCTCTGCCTTTGACGGAGTCTATACTTCAGCATAGCACGACCAACAACATAGATAATCTGCAACCGTTCGCCAACTCGTGTACGTTTTCGACCCGCAGTCCTCCCGACCCCCTCATTCCCATCATATCCATCCGCTATCCCTTCCACCAAGCGCCTCACCAACACAACGAAGAGCTCAGTCCGTGTGACCACCCATCTTCTTTTGTCTCTCAGGATGAGGGAAGTCAACTTCAGTATCCCAAATGTCAACAAAGCGTCGGTAGGCATTACCACTGCCCTATACGATCGTCGAGCTCTCGATTGCACCTCAACCCTGCCATTAATCAACTCGCTCAACCATCTTGCATACCTCACGACGTCTTCTGCACGGATAAGAGACATCCTCACCATTGATGGCGGTGTGGAAAGGCTAGTGTGCATTCTGAAGCAGGGCAGGAGCCAGGAAATGATGGAGATGTGGAAATGGAACTTGGCTTTCCAATGCGTAGTCAACATCGGAGTCCGTGGTTCAGAGAGTGTCCGAACGAGGGTTGTCGAAGCTGACATGGTGCCCGTGATTGCAACGATACTTGACAATTATATCAAGGTCATTGACAAGTGTCGGGAAAGGGCTGAAAACGAAGCGAAAAGGCGGACACCCTTACACATTCCACAGCCGCGGAAGTGCCAGAATGCTATAGCTTCCCCTACAGGTACTTTCGAACGGCAAAGCTTCCCGGAACGGGTCAATGTATTGCCTGATAACAGACCCCTTCGTCGTCATGAGCCTCCACCAGCAATAGAGATACCCCAGCCGCTGTCTCCACCTGTTTTCGAGCAGCAACAGCAACAGTACCAGGCTCCAGAAGTCACGGCCATGGATCTGACCCCAACACTGCCTCAATTCGCGACGACTACAACCCCAGAGCGGACTACCTTTACGCGTCATCACCACCATCATCACCACCATCACCACCATCATTATCATCATAGGAGCCAAGATGGTAGACACCATGTGCATGGAGGGATGACTAGCGGTAGCAGACATAATTCAATGCAGTCAATAGCCACAGCTGTTCCCCCAATAGAACCCGCTGAGGGATTCGGACTTCGTCCGGTGCGCGACGTTGACCGACTACCATCCATGCTACCTGCTCTACCTGCTCTCCAGACAGGCATCACTTCACAGCCAGAATCTCCAACTACACCAAATGCACCACCAATTCGTCCCTCAATACGTGGTACCAGGGATAGACGAAGACCATCTGTACGCCAACAGCAGTCCAATTCTGGTGACTCTGACGATGCCAATGGGGACGAAGCGGTCTCTGAAGCGTCTGGGACCAACGAGAACCTTGATGATCCCATGATAGACATTCAAGCAGCTGTGGATATTCAGGAAGCCGAGGACGAAGATCCAATGCTTCAAGCTGTCGCCACAACATTAGGCCTTACAGCGCCGAATGCTGTCTCGGAAGGTCAAGAAACACAAACTTTTAACATCACCCATCCGTCTGCTAATGATGGGAGTATCATAAACGCCAACGTAACTCCGACCAACAATAATATCGCCTTTGCACAAGCTCCACAGCCAATGGGCGCTGTGAACGTAGTCAATCAAGTTCTCACACAAAACACTCATGCACGTTATCTTCTCGACCGAACTGTTCCTCCAGGCATTTTGGCTGCCACCCCACGGGATGAAGACGTGTTGATGTCGCTGCAGCTTCTTGCCTACGTATCAAAATACTGTAATCTCAGAACGTACTTTCAACAATCTCACCTCGTTCCTAAGTTGAAGATTGGCAACAATCTCAATGCTTTGGATGACAACCATACGAGCGATTGTCAGGAAAGCGATAATGCTGACGAAGAGGAGTACTTGCTTCCAGATGACTTCAACATCTTTCCGCTTGTTGAGAAATTCACCGTCCGCCATCATTCCCAAGACATGCAGCATTGGGCTGGTGTGGTCATGCGAAACTTGTGTCGTAAGGACGACGCTCGTGGTGGCATACGCCAGTGTGCTTACTATGAGTGCGGAAGATGGGAGCAATGGACTCGTCAGTTCGCCAAGTGCCGTCGCTGCCGCCGGACAAAATACTGCAGCAAGGAGTGCCAGAAAAATGCTTGGGTATGTACATCTTTGACTCGTCCTCTCTGAGCTGGTTTATACCTTTAAGCTGCAACAAATAGGAGGGTTCATTCCTTCGCCAACTCACATATCACTGTCTTAATAATCAAACTCTTGACCCGAAGAAGACTTGCTGACCCTGGAGTTTCAAAGGTTTATCATCGACATTGGTGCCAAGTGGCGGCGCAGTGACCCAGCACTCACTCGTCCACATTCCGTTGCATTCGATTGAGTTTGACATCCCCCCTCGAAGTTAGCGGCATCCAGTATTGCGAGCGGTAGTTTTTGGGTCCTGGGCGTTAGGTGCGGGTGATCCTGGCCTCCACGAGTCTTTTCTTTACGGCACCATCTTATTAGCGAAACGCTATACCAAGCATCATGAATCGACTTCGATATCCCCAAAAATTTCACGACCTATGTTTCCTGACAAACTTGTCGCAAAGTTTTTGTACTCCTCACCAGCGGTCAACCGCTGGTTGACGGTCTTGCGGAAAAGACTTGGCGTTTGGATCATCTATCCTTAGTCTTTGAAATTCTGCCTCTGTCGGTCCAATATACCCTCCTGCATAATACGTACCCCACGCTCCAGGCTGTGTGACTACTACCAAGGGTGGAAATTCGCAGAGGGCGTCAAATGTTTAGTAGCGGCTCGAAAGGTTCTTTTACTTACGATCATTGAAATCATTAGAGTATAGGCCCATGTTCCTACACAGCGCGCTATAGTTGAATAGCCTTTCAAATCACTTGTTCTTACTTCGGATATTTAGACAGGAAGTGCTCGATATGTCTATCTATTCATAGACGTAGGAAGCTAGTGCGAGTCCGAGACTTCAGTCCAAGTCCCAAAGACTGGGGCTCTGGAGGTGTCCAGCTAGACGTTCGAGGTTTCAGTTCCCTAGTAACACGCTGGCGACTGCTCCTTTCCCCACCCGTACGTTTCTGTAAGCCTACTTTTCAGATAGCCCTCCGCGGTCACCGTTCCCAAGTGTTGCTGCCTACTCTCCGTTATCCTGTCGCTGATCATGTCGCTCGGGACAGCCTCTATCTCAATACTGTCCAAAGGATGGCAAAAGTATGCTATACTATACCTATCTGCACTTTCACCTTGAGGAAAGACAACCCGATGAACGGTACTTTTAAGCAATCCATTCGTCCAGAAATGCATCAAATCCCCAATGTTCACAAGGATAGGTGGAAAAAGGTCGTCCTCTGTGCCAGGTGGATATACACATACCGGAGACCACGACGAACCTGGGGTAAAGACCTCCAGGCCTGGCTGGGAGGCGCGCTGGAAAAGGAGAGTGAGAGAACCTAGGCGTTTGGTAAATGTAATCCTATCACTAAAACACTAGCGCTTACCATAATCGCTGTGGGCTCCAGCTCGAATATCGACGGCAGTGTCCAAATCATTCAATCTGACGGCGGGATACTGTATGAAATGGTATTAGCTATCAAACGTTTCCCACAGGGACGCACATACGTGGACTACACCATTACGGAATCAGCATTTCTTTCCTCGGGTAAAATATTGAATTTTGGTGACATTGTTGAGAAGCGAGACACTCCCCAAACAGGTCTGAGGACTTGAACAAAGCTAAGGAATGGGAAGGAATAATTCAAAAAGGGTGCTTACGCAATCGAAGCACGCTGCCTGAAGAGCCATGAGAGGGATTGTGTCGGGACGAGAACCAATCCATTCCACCTTCATTAGGATCGATCTGGGTCCAGTCAGGCAGCAGAAAGCCTAAGAGGCGCACGCACTTACATACTCTGAGACCCAGAGCGAAGAGGCGCAGGAGCTTAATGCAGAGCTCATGGCAAAGTACTCCAAAATGGTTCAGCTCGGCTTCATGTGAAGCAAGAGATGGCGGTAAAGGCTGTTGTGCTTTGCCATTGGCAAATTCGCCAAAGTTCATTGCTCTATTCGACAGTGGTCAGCGGTGACAGCATTGGCGCCCTGGGTTTGGAGGAGGACTCTTTGAAGTCTCCTCTCTGTAGAAAAGTTAGCCGGGCCTTGCGCCTTTGAAAGGGCCTAGTACCTTTTGAGTCTTGGGGTCCAAGGTTTCTGAGTGCATTGACGACCAACCGATGTTCTAGCACGATCTGAGAGACTGGCCCAGTCACAAGGATAATACAAGCGGAAGGGTTTTACATTGGCTTGGATAGCGCATTTTTCTTTGTCCTCCAAAGTTGACGAGAAGAATCTTTGCGACTGTGCATGTTATATTAGCATTGTCTGTTCGTCTAGGGGGGAGTCGCTCCGTTTTGACCAGTTCAAAGGCATTATCTATAACGCGCTTCGTAAAACGTATCCCCTCACCCCTGACATAGACAAAGCCATATCGAGCAACAGCATCTACTAGCTGGTCTGCCGTGTCTTCTGAAGCGGCATCAGATATGTCGATGACTGGTATCTGTAGGCTTGAAACGCTGCTCCATTTATCACCCATTTGTTCCCGGGGCCGATTCCAGACAATGGTCTGAGAGATCTAAAGAGTGTTCGGCCGTGAAATGTGGACCATGGAGTCGAAGGGAGCAAACCGTAGAAGGGTTCACCCCCGAGACCCCTCACTCGTAGGTTACCTAGGGCTGGGTTAGGGCTAGATGGCCGAGCGCGGGTTTGGCCGGGCTTAGAACTAGAAGTACCTTTTTAGCGCCCTGCCCGATTCCGAAGCATTTCTCAAAGCCTTCTTTTCATCTCGGACAGCTCCTGTTTCTACATTACCAACACACCGTATTTTTTTGAAGCCGGTGAGGGTTCTTGGTGAAGGCCCTTGGTGAAGGCCGTCCATCGGCAGCTGCCAGCATCCCTTTTGTCTTCTTTCCGATATCCTGACGATGGGCGGTAAGCGATGCTCTGACCTCCAAGACAGAGGTTGCGGTTGAAAGCTGATTTCTCTGCAGTCGTAGCTTTTGATGTCTGGGCGGCAGACAAAGGTATCGCCAAGTCCTTCGATCTTAAATTTCTTCAAGATCGTGTTATAGGCATTGATGCTGCATACTATATACTTGGTTTAAATAAAGATCCTCTGTTGTCCGCGCTGGGAGGGCCTCCCCTGGCGTTCGAGTCGACCGTGAGTGACGCTTTGAAGCTTTTGCAAGATGCTGGATTGAGATTACATTTCGTATTCAACGGCTTGGATTCCGGCATTGGAAGCGATTCATTTACGAGCTCCGCAACAGCGGCGGAGTTAGGCAGTGAGGCTTTCACCCTCTATGAAACCGAACAAGCCAAACAAGCCAGGGATGTATTCAAGGCTTCAGGTATGCTCCGATCAACCGTTCCAGATCAACAAGGATCTTAAGTGGTATATCAGGCCAGTGGTATCCATCGACTTTATCCGAAATCTTAAAGAAGACGCTTCACGAGCAAGGCGTTCCTTTCACCGTTGCACCTTATAGCGCGCTAGCTCAGGTACGCTTCGATAGTCTATGTACGCAGGCAACGCTGATCATATTTAGCTTATATACTATGAGAAGCACCCCAGCCAATTCATCGATGCCATATACGGCCCGTCGGAGCTCTTCTGTTTCGGCGTTGACAAGCTCATCACTAAATTCGAGGTCACCGATGGTGGCCAGAACATGGGCGAGAAGAACAAACCGGAGTCTCCTGTCACTGAGCTTTCCACTTTCCAATGGATCGATCGACGAGACTGTCTTGCAGCGCTCGGCAATATACCTGCAAATGTTTTTATTGATTCTCTCCTGTTGGCTGGTTCCGGCCTTCTCCCCAGTTTTCCACCACTAGAAAACGAAAATGTTTATCGCAAACCGTTCACTATGCGCAACGTTGTCGAGATGCTTATATCCTGTGGAGGTAGTGTTGCGCGCTTGTGTGCACAGTATTCTACCGATCCTGCTGTAAAAGGGGTATACCTAGACCAGTACAAGAGGGCCTTGACAAGAATCAGACACCACGCCATTATGACCGATGAAGGAGATGTTGAGATCTTAGACAAGGACCATGCTCCCGATGATGCTCATGAGTGCATTGGCCTACGTCTGCCCGAAGAACTTTACATGTACCTCTCTCGAGGTATGCTTCGTCCAAGGATCCTCAACTGGTTGACCTCAGGCAAGGTCTCTATCACACAGCCTCTCGCAGGCGGCGATGGTCGACCTTATCAAAACCTGGTGAAGGTCCAGCTAGATCCATTGAGGAGGCAGGCACTGTCGCTCTTAACCGAGCCGATACATCGGTATTATCACTCGAGGGACATTACAACGAACCTTTGGTTTGACCCCACCTACGATGGAAAATTCAACATGAGGGATGTATCCGCTCCGCGGGACTTGCTGTCGAAGTGGAACGTCAAAAACAATCTCATAGCGGGGGTACATGAATGTTGAACTGCAGCGATGCTTTAAGCTAATCATTATTGTAGTATTCCACGGAAGACTTGCCAGCAGGTACTCTCTCATTTGCGATTCTGAGCCTGGAGAATCCCGACTTTGCTGCGAAGACTGTCTCGCAAAAGCCAAGGGCTGGACAAGAGGTTTGGATCGAAGTATTGAAGTTTGAACAATGCGCTGACTATTCCAAGCTTCTGAAGCACCGCGATGAGATACTAGCAAACGCAGTTTGGCGCTTGCTTCAGCTACGAGGGTATTTGAACGAGCAGCATCAGCTCACGGAGTGGGGCAAAGTATTGGAAGCTGTTTGGTCGGCCTCAGGCACAAGGAGGGATGAAGAGGAGGCTGCGCTAATTGCTGTAGAGCTGATGCGTCTTGAGCTCATCAATCCGGACACCATGTTTTTAGGTTATGGTGGTGCTCCAGGAAATGGATCAGGTGGGTGCAAATGCCTGAGTTCGACAGGTTGAATACTGCTAATGCCTATACCAGATATTGACAAGCGCAATGCCATGCTTGTGTCTCGCGTTGCCTGTCTCGGTAAAATACGCCATTCGGCTAAGGGTTATAGTGGTCCTTTAAGTCGACACATGCTTGCCTACCACTCCATTGTGTCGAATGTGCACGCAAGCCTGCGTGATTTGCTAGAGATGATCGTTGCGTCCATGTTTTTGGAGGGACTCGTTGATAGAGAGCGCAATGACTGGGTAGACATCTCTCTTGGGTATGTCTACTGACCCCAAGAATGTTGGTGACACTGTTTCCTGATGTTCATACAGCTTGCCATTTTATCAGGAGCAATCGTGCGCTCTTGGAGTCTTGACAATGCACTTTCTAGACGACTTGTGTAATTACTCAGATCCAACGTCAGTGAATACTCGGGCCGAAGTCAAAAAGAAAGGGCAAGAGTGGATTATGCATGGCGATTTCAGCGGCAGCTTAGATGATGCTTTCCGAATCTGGGACGCAGTGAGTGTATAAGTCCAGTGGGCATGGATCATGAGTGACGCTTATTTCGTCTCTAGGTTTACCAAGGAGTCAATACAGCTAGGAATAAGTTGAAAAACACCGAAATCTGGGACGAAGTCGATAACTGGCTATCTCGGAGGAGGTGAGGAGGGTTAGATGAGCTTGGCGGGTATGTGAATGCTTTCACAAGAGCTGAAGCTTGCGAGAGTAAGCCAACAGGTATCACTTTGCAGGTATGTGTGCGTCTATTCAACGGGCGTTGAGGTGACAGCTTGGAACGTTACGCTGACGGTGAGGATTATTGTAAGATGTCATGGTATTTCAAGGAAAGATTAAAACCGAAGTCAGTGTAGGATGATGACGTCGAAGACGCTATCACAAATTCCTGTAGCTGTAAGATGGCGCGAAATTTATTTGGCCTTTTGGTCTGTATGCGAATTGCGTTCGAAACGTGTGGCAAATTTTTATTTCAATACTACGGAGTAATTATAGGGCGGTTCTGCCGCGCCACTAAGATTTCCGCTACTGTGTCCTCAATGTTTAAGCGGACATATAGTGAACATTTTCGATCAGCAAGAGTTCAAAGGCCTAATTGTATCAAGTCTCAATAACATTTCGTTCATCCAATTATCCTCATGGCTCGACTTGTCTACCTCCTCCTCGCTACCTTTGCTGTCCTGGGCGCCCATGCAGCATCCTCTGTCCTTGACCTCATCCCAAACAATTTTGACGACATTGTCTTAAAATCAGGCAAACCGGCGTTGGTTGAGTTCTTCGCTCCTTGGTGCGGCCATTGCAAGAAGTTAGCCCCCGTATATGAAGAGTTGGCCACCAACTTTGAGTTCGCCAAAGACAAAGTATCGATTGCAAAAGTAGACGCCGATGCAGAGAAGGAACTCGGACGAAGATTTGGTGTACAGGGTTTTCCCACGCTAAAATGGTTTGACGGCAAGAGCGATACACCTACAGACTACCAAGGTGGTCGGGACTTGGAGAGCCTTTCCAGCTTCATCTCGGAGAAAACAGGTCTCAAGATCAAAACAAAGAAAGCAGCTGCAAGCGCCGTGGAAATGCTTACGGACAGATCGTTCAAGGCTGAGATAGGTGGTGATAAGGATGTCTTGGTGGCCTTTACTGCACCATGGTGTGGGCGTATGCTGAAGCCGTTCTTAGATCATTTCTATAGCGATGTTGCTAACCTAGTCGCAGACTGCAAGAGCTTAGCTCCAGTTTGGGAACAAGTAGCGGCGGACTACGCTTCAGAGCCCAACATTCTGGTCGCCAAGGTCGATGCTGAAGCCGAGAACTCGAAAGCTACAGCCCAAGATCAAGGTGTGAAATCGTACCCTACCATCAAATACTTTCCCAAAGGTTCTACCAACCCTGAGCCATATGAGGGCGGTCGAACTGAGCAGGACATTCTTTCCTTCATGAACGAAAAGGCGGGCGTTCACCGCACGATTGGCGGCAAGCTGGATGAAATTGCCGGCACGATTCCAAGTCTGGATACCATTGTGGGCAGGCTTGCTGGGGGTGAAAGCATTGCCAGTCTTTCCCAACAGATCGCAATTGCTGCAAAGGCATCGAAGGATAAGTATGCGGAATACTACATTAAGGTTTCGGACAAGCTCAGCAAGAACGCCGGATATACTGAGAAAGAACTGGCTAGGTTGCAAGGTCTGATCAAGAAGGGGGGGTTAGCACCTGAGAAGATTGATGATTTGACTTCCCGATCCAACATCTTGAGACGGTTCAAGGGCCAGGAACCGGTCGCCAAAGAAGAGTTATAAAAGCCTGCATATTGTACGATAGAAATTTAAAAGCGGTTGGGTGCGCACTTTAGCAATTTCCTCAATAAAGGCCAAGTTTTTGCTGAATTCGACACTCGTGTCATTACACTTAGATAGAATTCGAATTCAGAAGCTCCTTCAGTTTTGATGTTGTAAATTGCGCGCACTGCCCCACATGACTGTCAAATGAAGAAACTAGTTTCCAAGAAGACACTGATAAGGTCGCCGAAATACATGGGCAGCTGCCCCGGGTATACACAAGATATAATTGCATGTGTGTAGATATTGTGGCAAATCGCACGCGTCTAGCCCTTCAAACTTCCCCATGCTCTGTGTTGTTGCCGGCCTTGATGGCTGCTTCCATATCATCGAGCCGCTGTGACATCTCGTCCACTATGAATGATATGAATGATTAGTCAAGCGTTGAGTCAAAACGGTGATAGCTTCCAATACTTTTCGCAAACAACTCGGCCGAGATCTTGGAAAACTTGGGGCCAAGATTGTTTAGGAGATTATCGACGGCCTTAACAAGGTCGCTCTCATCTCCAGTACTGATCACAGTCTGTGATAATGCCAGCAGGTCAGAAGCCGGTTGGGTCAATGGCAAGAACAACATACATTTGAACGAGGATTCGGACCTCGATCGGCTGAAGACATCGTCTCTGTGGTGCAGAAGTGTGTCAGCTTACAGTCCACAGCCAATTGAGCTGTAGATCGCCTTCCGTTGGCTTGTCACCCATACGGTAGCTATAAATAGAAGGGTCCTTCGGGAGCAGAGGCAAGGCGTGGGTTCACGACCAAGAAGCTAACCTCAAGGTAGTCGAGCACAGCGCTAGTGTTAGCCTATACAGTCAACTCTCGTTATAGCTGAATCGAAAAATCAGGCTTATTATTCCGTTAAATCGAAAATTCCTTTATATCGAAAGTACGTTAATAAATAACCTTAGCTCTAGCTGACTAGCTTTAAAAATTGCTACTGTTTTCCAGTCAAATTCTTTTTAAATTAGCTATCTAATTTGTCTTAACGCATATTAGTCTACTTCGTAAGACGTAACTTTCTCTCTCGAGTACGTAGAGTCTTTAAAAGAGCCGAATCTTTAATTCTCTGCTGTTTCTTATAGATTTTTAAGATTATTAAACGAAGAGAGTCTCTATAACTACGGGTCGGAAAGGTGTGGTATATTTAATGGTATGGGACCAGTTTTTCGAATACCATACCAAAAGATATGGGATATCCCATACTCCCATTGGGTTTTTAATAAATATATTACGTAATATTTTTTTATATTCTAAAAATACGT
>JANQBS010000478.1:0-19282 GCA_033085395.1 Xanthoparmelia taractica | reverse complement strand
TAATTTTTTAAAAAAAGTTGAAAAAAAGTTGAAAACGACTATGTTCAACAGATACCACACCTTTCCGACTCGTAATTCTACGCCCTAAACGTGCTCGAAGACTACTAATATACTAAATTTAGAAGCTAGCAAACAAAATAATTATAAATAATCTATAAATTAGAATATTTTCTCTTTCTATCTCACTGTTTCTATTAAGAGATAAATATTTTATAATAAGATCTTTAATGGCGTTTTATTTAGATTCGTGAAAACTAAGATCTAACATAAATAATAAAGATAATTTGTTCTTATAATTTTATATAGACGCCTTATACGAGCTATTCTCACGAGATTAGAAGATCTTATATCTTATAGCTCGAGAATTATATATAAAGATCTTATCTTCTCGCTTAGTGTAAGCTATAGTTATAATCTTCTAATAGTTAAGAGTTATAATATCGTAGTATAAGCGCTCGAGAGAATATTTTCGTCTAGTATATATATAGGAAAGACGCTTATTTATCTAGGTCGATATTCTATATAACGAAAGACGAAAGATCGTTAACGCATTTATAAAGATATATAAAGAAACGCCAATCTTAATTATGCGTTTAAATTAATTAGGTAATCTATCTTAGAGATAGCTTTATTACGAAGATTACTAGCACTCTTGATCCTCGATTTAACTATTCTTTTTAAATCGCCTATATAAAAATCCTAGCATTATTATAATCATTACGCTACTTTAATACTGCATTTCGCTTTAAAAGTTCGTCGTAATTATTTATTTATTTCCTTGTAAGAAAAGAATAGCATTAAATTCTTTTATAATACTAATCGTCTAGTATCTACATAATTTTAATACATTACGTGTTCAAAAATCGAGAGATTTTGTATCGACGACTTAAATCGAATTGGAATTTATACGCGTCTCTATCTAAAGTATAAAAGATAATTACGAGAGTCTTTATAGCTATAATGTAAGGAAAACCCTTACGCCTTTAAGGCGTCGAGATAAAAAATCTTACAACCCTCTTTCTCTTCGTTCTTATTATTAAGTCTTTATATTATATTCGAGCCACTTTCGCATTTCCGCTATAATTCTCTTAAGATAAATCTTAGCAAAATCTTAATAAAAGTTTTTAATCTTATTACTATTTCTCTCCTCTTTCACTCAAAGACTTAATCGATAAAGTAGGTCTATAATAGCTTTAGCATTAGTCTCACACTCTCTCTTCGAATTTTAAAAGTCTAGATATATAATAATCGCCGACTATAGAATATAAGTAAAAATTCGCTAACGATAATTATTAGCTAGACGATCGAGCTGGTCTTTAGAAATTTCCCCTATTTCTCTCTTTAAATAAATGTTTAAATTCTCTATAAAGAAGTTTATCAAGTGAAGTAAGCGCTGAAGTAAAAAGCTCATGATTTCTCTAAAGATTATCACTCTCTTACGTAGGCTTAAATCGTCTATCTGAGATTCTTTTAACTCGATACTTATAACTTAATAAATATTCGAAGATACTTTTTCTTCTTCGAGGCTTATCTTTCGTGATTCGAAGTAAATATAACGCGTAAAAGACGATACGATATAATCGAAAAGTCTAAGAAAATTTAAGGGAGTGCTATCGAACGTCCAACCGTAGTAGCAACTATCGGTTTTTGTATTATTATCGCGGTATTTACTACTATTAGAACGGCGTAGCAGATATAATGGGAAGTTCAGGCGTGTCTCTGAAAAACTAAATGTTATGATATACTATATAGTGAGTAGATTCGAACTAAGTAAGCCGTGACGATGACGCGGTGATAGGCACGAAGATAACTCTAGTACGTAGCCAACCATTGCAGCAAGCTGCTTTTCTTTATCGCATATAATTCTCTTAAATGCATCAAACTCGAATATTCGAGAGTAGAAGATCTTTAAGCGATCTTATAAGGCTAGCTATAGATAATCTATTACTATGAGATTAAATATATTTATCTCCCTAAGCCGCTTAATCCCATGAAGTACTATAATAACGATTATTATAACTTGAGATTTATAAGGTGATCTATGCGCTTAATCATAGTAATGAAGCATATAAGATTAATAAAATCTATGAAATCTTTTAACAAGGGCTAGAATATGCTGAAGTTTCGAAATTAAGTGAAGTAGAGGTTTTTTTCAACGAGTGAGACCGAGAGTTTTAGCGTAATAATAGATTAAGATTTTATCGTAATTTCCCGTAGTTTTCTAGAAGAGAATAAGACTTAATCGCTCGAGATATAGTATTAGAGATAATAGTTCGTTCAACTTCTCCGAGAAGTCGCTAAAACTATCGATATATAAATCAAGTGTATTTTAAATTGCGAGTTTTAAGATATTCTCTTGAAGAAATTTAGTCGATATAGAAAATGAATGCTAACGAGAAAAGAATCGTATCTAAGGGATACTTGAAGATATTGAGATCGATTAACTTTGTTTGAACTATATAGATTCATATAAAGCTCGTTAAGTCGTGTACACGTTTCTGTTAATAAGTTTTATAATAATTATAAGATCGTTGACTAGAGCACTAATATTTAAGTTAATACGACGTAGATTGAGAAGAGCTTAAACTTTTATCTTCTTCTTAAAGATTAAACATAGAAGATAAAAATCGTCTTGATTTTAAATATTCTTCTTATTCTACTTCTAAGAGCTCGTACGACTTTTTTTAAATATAGATTCGAAATTCGAGTATATTAAGCTAAGAAAGGTTTTAGATATTCCTATTTGCTTGAAAAATATTTATTAAACGTTATATAGACGCTAAGCCTCGATTAGCTGAGATAAGCTAGATCTTTTTCGAATAATTATATTAATATTAGAACTCTGAATAGGCTAATTATATTAAATTATAAATAAAGTCGAGATGGGCTGTATTAGATCTAGATTATATCTATATTACGAATTTATTAAAGACGATTATATGATAGTCTAATCTAACATTAGAGTCGGAATTGACCTTTGCAATCCAAAACTAGATAATTCCATAGATACGCTATCGTCTAGATACTCGCAGTTAAAACACAATAGCTCTGCATTAGCTTTATTAGACTAATCAAGGACTTCAATGTAAAATAACCCCCCATATATATTATTTGAGAAGTCGGCGAATCCGGAGTATAAAGAATTAATAGAATCCCTATTAGAAGCGCCGATGTTTACATCGTAGACATCGTTCAATTAATTATTATTGAATGGGACAATTATCGTAAACTATAATATAATATCATTAGCGTATATTATAAGCTAGATCAGCTTAAGAATAATTCGAATAGTAGGACTAGGGGTTAGTGTGTCTCATGATCTATCCCCTGTTCCAGATGCATACGTATATACGGGGAACACGTGTCTTCAAGAGCACTATATGTATGGGTCTCACACCATTAGTTGGCTCTTTATTCGAATTCTTCTCACTTAGAGCAATCGTATTCTTTAATCTCACCCACTCACGCCTATATATAGCTATCTAGTTAGACACTTCAGGTCTATATCGCATAGGTGTAGAGAGTTTTCTAGCGCTAAGGCACGTCCAGGGGCCTATCTAGGCCTGCTAACGACCTAGCTGAGCCTACTAACTGCTGACCTTAGCGTTGGGACGGCCCAATCAACTATCTATAGTACTGCTTGGTCCCGATGTGTATGCCTTCATGAATGAGAACACTAAATTCACAATTAGATTACTTCTTTGACTAATATTATTGGAAGTTACACTCTGGCTAGTCAGTTAAGAGCTACTCTTACTCGACGTATTAAGATTTATAAATTCGAGACGCTTATATATCTATGCTTAATGCTTCGTTAATAATATCTAAAATAATTCTCGACGTCTTCTCTCGAGCTCACAGCGCTTAAGTCTAACTTCAACTTCTTTAGATTCCTCTTCGATATAATGAAACTCGGCGTTAAGATTTTCTATATATAATAGCGACGTATATTTATAAAGCGACTCATTTTCTTTTCTAATAGGAGGTTGTAACGTCTTCTAAGGACTCAAATTTATTATAAGCCCGAGGTTCGGCGTCAGGAGTGCTTTCTAGCCTCGGGTAATTCTCTTCGTAGTATTTTCCAAAGTCAAAGTTAGAACTTAGATAGTAAGAACTATAATCGTTAAGTAACGAGTTAGCTATAGTTGAATGATTAGACTAATATAGTTTATAGAGTAAAAGTATTAAGAAGCGAGAATAATTCGTAATCGATAATAGCGACGATAATTATAAGAGAATTACAGTGAATAGAGAAGCTAGCAACGATAATATAGGTGCGAGAGAAAAGTAAGCGTTAAATAGCTTTCATCGCCCTATAAGAGACTAGCTCACTATAAAATTATTCCGAAGGTCAAATGCGAGATAGCGTGCTTATCTCGATAGCTCGAAAGAGACTAGCTTTAATATATCACATTATCACACATATTTATATAGCTTTCGACAGTCGTATTAATATATTGAAAGCGATAATAAGGCCGATAACGATGGGTATAGTTACAAACGAGGTAATTTAAATTATATCCTTTACTCGCGTACGTAGAATAAAAGCCAACGATAATATTAGCCGAGTCAGTAGCCTCTCGCTATGGAAGCCTCTTCGCAATATTAATCACGATAGGATATTATCTCCCTACTCCAGCTAATAACAATAATTCTTATATCTCTCTTTAGCTATATCTGACGTCTAATCGTTACACGCAGTAAGTGTAATTTTAAAATTCGAGTCGATATTATCTCTTATAAATAGTAAACTTACTATTAATTCGTATCCGTTTTATACCGCCAACGATAATAGCGTTTAACCGTCTTTATCTTTGAAATTCGAGTCGACATTAGCTCTTACAAGTAGTAAACTTACTATCGCTTCGCGCCCGTTCGATGCTACTAACGATAATAATTAATCGCTATTATTCTTGAGGTCTAAATTAACGTCGTCTCTTAAAAGCAGTAAATAATACTCTTATAATTAATCTCTTTATCTTAACTCTTTTAGTGACTTATCTCTCTTAAAATATTCTATTTCTATATTAAAAATATTAAAAAGAATATCGATCGATTGTATCTAAAAGTTAAGGTATTTATTAGTGTTCTTTAAAATTTAGATAAGCTTGCATGAAGTCGAGGAGTAAAAAAATTTCGCGTTTAACATGTTAAAGATTAAATCTAATAGTGAAAAATAGAAGCAATAGATTTATAGAATTTAAAAGTCTGCGAAGATATTATACTTAGCGCCTTATAACGTCTTCGATCGTCTTTATTGAAGCCCTTAGTAATATTGCATATTAAAGCACAGTCTTGCGAATATCTAATTCTCGAATAGAAAGATAAGGCTTTTAAGAAGAGCCTACACCTTATAAGAATAGTCGAGATTAATAGTAGAAAATCGCTTAGAAGTAGATGCGTAGCAAGATTATTAGTCAGATCTAGCTTGAAGCGAACTTAGTCTTATTAATCGTTGACTTTAAATAAGCTAAACATCGTGAAGGCCGATCGTGAGTGACCACGTTATAATTCAACCTACTTTTATTTGTAATCTAACTTAGTTCTATTATATAATAACGTATCTTTTATCGATTATCTCGTAGCTTTAAACGTTTCTTTATCTTAACTTTAAATATACATTTAATCGTATCTAAGAAGATAGAACTCGCTCAAATATAACACTAACTATTAAAGGCAATTACAAAAATTATAATAGATTCAATCTTATTCACGGCAAGTATTCTAGCAATTATCGACGCAGCTCGCACGAAGGCCGCCGGGCTTCGGAAGCTTAATTCCGTACGTCTGATAACGATAACAGGGTTGAGATTATCCTTCACAGCCTAAGCATTTAGCAGACGCGTAGTGAGATTCGAGCTAATCGAGACGTCTATAAGACTCACAGATTCACTACCCTAACTTCTATCACTATATGTAATTATTATAGATGTTATTTTACCGATAGTAGGCTCTTTCTCAATAACTCTAGACTTATTACGAGCGTAATAATATATTAGGTCAATTTAAAGCTCTTTCTTATCTCTTCAGTCACGTAACTCGTTAAAGATTATTCACAACACCACTCTACACTTATCCGAATCGTTAATCTTTAAGATCTTAAAATATCTTCGTTTCGACGCGGCGAGAAAGTTATAAAATAATATCGCATAGAGAAAGACTCGAAAGTATATAAGGAGATTAAGATCCTCTATATGCGATCGTGCCTTCATATTCTAATTAATTAATAGCTCTATAAGCATCGAACGTATATTATTAAGTTCATATCTCTTAATTTCGATATTGAATGCGATCTTTTCGCCCTTTTAGAATAACTCTATAAAGTTTATAGAATATAGAGTCCTTCTCTTACTCACTTATATTCTCATATCTATTAACGTCTTCTTGCTCGATTACAGATATTCTAAATAGCTTTAAATTCGTATTCGCCTTAACTAATTTCTTACTCTTCTTCTACTAACGGTTTTTCAGTCTTCTTAATTCCTCACGTCTTATTATCTCCTCGTTGTTCTTATTATTATATATAGTTTACAAGTCGAACTAAGAGTCAGATAGAGTCTCTATTGATGCTTATATCTTATTAATAAATTAAGACTAGAAGAACTATAAAGAACTAAAGAGATATAAACTCTCTAATCGTGTGATAGACAATTAATTTTCCTTGGCCAGCATCTAACTAAAAGTCTCTCTCTAAGAAATTATTATACGTCGTATATTGGCTAAGAAGTCTGGCGGCGATATAGAGCTAAGTATAGACTTAAATAGCGTAGGCGAAGTTCTATTATTTAAAGACTTAGATAGCTAACTCGGTGACGAATTAGACTTTAGTAGACTGATAGAAAGAGACTTAAGAGAAAGTAATTTCGAACCATTTAGTATTAATAACGGCGTCGACGCTATACGAGATTCTATAGTAAGCATTAGAGTAGGTATCTTAACAATAGACGTGCGAGATATATTCACGATCGCATTTATTCTCGCCTTCTCTGTTTCGGAGAATATAAAGATCTTCTTAGCCTAATTCGAGGGCTATAATATAGTTATTACACGTCTCTTCCTCGCCGAAGACTTCTTGAGACTAAGATATTGCTTTTTATTTATAGCGATAACGATATAATCTACGAATATAGTGGGGGATCGCTTTTTATGTATACTCTACATTAATAATTAAATAGCTTATCTCTAATCTAATTAGAAAGATAGAATAACTTCTATAACGCTTACGTATTATATATCTATCTTCTACTCTTTTTTGGTAATCGTCTAGATAAAATTTTAGTAAGGCGACCACCTAACGAAAGCTCTCGTCAAGGGTTCTATAAAGAGGAGTATCTTATCTAACGCCTTGATTAGCAAGAATAACTTTATATTAATATATTTAAGTCGATATATCTTAGACTCTAGTAGAATCGTAATCTAATAATCTTCGAGTATACTTAAAACGCTTCTTCACTTAATTATTAATTAACTTCTAAGACGAAGCGTTAATACGCGTAAAGCGAAAGGCTACGAAAGGCTGACGCCGCGTTATAATTATTAACTAAGTCTATCGATTTCTTCTTCTGATATAAAATATATAGTCTAATAATAATAGTTTAATCGAGCGCCGTAAGATAGCGGAATATCTAGAAGTGCTTAGGCTAAAAGTGCTCTTTGAAGAAATAAAGCCTTGCGTAGAGTAAGTCTCAAATCGAAAATCTACTTATAGACTTGTATACTAATTATTTGGGCTGTCCTTAGCATCGTTATAGTTCATAATCTTAATATTAATTCAGACTAGGCATAAATTAGAAAAGTGTAAAATGGTGATAAAGAAGTTTATGTTAATTAACTTATAGACGAGAATATGCTTTCATCAAAGCTCTTAGGCTCTCGAATTATAACCTTTAATTACGAATCGAAGTGATTATTAGGTGCTCTTAAATAAAGGCGTTCTCTATACGCTAAATAGCTACTTATAGCTTTAATTATAAAATTGCTTATATAAATCTTTAAAAACTAGTAGAAGAAAAATACGAAGTATCGTTTATTGATTTTTATTAATTATAGTTTTAATAAAATAATTATTGAGTAGATAAGAAAAGATTATTCGATCAAATAATATAAATACTTATTCTTTATAGAGTTTGATAAGCGTAAATTCTTAGGGCGGCAGCTTTCAATATCTTGCTTTATTAATCGTGGAAATAATCTTTCTTAAGACTTCTCATCGCGATACTTAAGCTATAAAATAGAGTAAAATTATCGCTATATTCGCCAAGGCTTTGGGATTTAAATTCGAGAATAGTATTCTAAAGGACCTTCGACAAGACTTAGAGTAATCTAAAGATCTTCTATATAAGTTTACTCTATAAATTAATAGAGTCTTACTTAAACTTGTCTGTTTTTTCGAGCAGTATAAGATAGACTATGGAAAGAGATTTGATATAACGTGAATAGAGCTGGTAAGATATCTAGAATTCGTATATTAATCGCAGGTCTTTCTAACAAGAAGAACTCGACAAGCTTATCAATAAGATTTTAGTCTATATAGATAATTATCGAAAAATGCCTCTATTAATCGATCACTTAAAGATTAACAAATATAGTGAACCACATAATTTCTTCTACGCTATAGTGTATCCCTTAATTATTAATATAACCTAGAATACACAGTAGATAGTCGAAGGCAAACTACATCGTAAGCGAATCTAAGAGTGCCTAGATATCTAAGTTAACAAATTCATAAACAGCTTAGAAGATTATTGAAGATAATTCAGATATAAGAAACATCAGAGGTTTTAATTCGTTATATCGATTAATTATAGTTATATAGGAATTTCCTAAGAGAACTTGAAGTATTTACAATTCCTTTTTCTATTTAATTCTTAAGACGATCTTATAGCAGTTCGTAGCGCGAAGAATAATAGAGTTCTCGATATTTATAAATGAATGTTAATATAAAATAAGTATACGATATAATTAGTCGAAGACGATTTATAATTACTTTGACTCTCTGGCGAGCCTAAAATCGGAAAAACGATAATATCTAGTTTCTTAATAAATCAACTTGCGCACTTAATAGAACGATTATCGCGAATAATATTTATATACTATTTCTACGATAACAAAGACGAGGAACGTAGAATAGTCATAGCTGTTCTTCGTAAACTACTTCTATAACTTCTACGATAGCGATTAGTTCTCTTTAATCACATTTAAAGTTATTTTAATATATCGCGCGACAAACTCTTTATCAATTTCCATGTCTTATGAAGAATTTTTATTTATATTGTATAGGATTCTAAAGCGGGTAAAGTATTTTGCCTAATAAATACTTTGGACGAATGTGAGAAGAAATCACGTCAGTTGTTTCTAACTAATTTTAGGAAATTGTTTTGTTCTTAGTAAAGTCAAAAGATCGTTATTAAATTTATTGTTATTAGTAGACGGGAAAGCGATATAGAGGAGTTACTATCGGTAGTCGGTCCCGTTATTTAGAATCTTTAAGTAAACTTAGGAAGAGTTAATTACGATTTACACAAATTTATTAATGTTAAGATCGATAAGTTATTAGAAATAAAAGAATATAAGCCAGTATTGAAGAAAAAGATTAGGTGTGCTCTAACGGAGAAGGCTAGTGGAATATTCTTATACGTTTTATTGGTCTTACACGATCTTAAAAGAATTATTATATTCTCATAAGTTACATAGAAATTAAAAGAACTTCCTTTAGACTTGAATAAAGTGTACGATAGAATACTCGGTCTTATTGAGGTAGACTGCGAGGGGATCGCAAAATTGATGCTTCGTTGGGTGACTATTGCACGAATATCTCTATTTATTAATGAACTCGCAATGACACTCGTTTTTAACACGAGAATATAAAAGAATAATATAAGGTCACTAGAAGAACTATTAAACGAAATAAAAAATGATTTTAAATGCTGCGAGTCTCTTATCTACCTTGATATCGATAATTATATCGTTAACCTCGTTTATTAATCCGTCAAAGACTATCTTCTAAGTACACGTCTTTAAGAGAAAGACGATCTATTATAATATTATATTATTCTAAATAGAACAAATCTTCTTATTTTTAGAATATACTGAATATATCTAAGCCTAAAAGAATTCGAATAAGGTATAGCGATAATCGATCGAGTTAATAGTAAGAAATTACGTAAGAATATCTTGATCAACGAATTTCTCAAAGATCACTGCTTTCTTTAGTATGCTATTAAAGAATGGTAGAAATATACGCTAGTAACTAATTTAGCTCTTATTATCGACTATGAATTCTAAAAGAACACTCTTTATAAATTGCCGACTTTACGAGATTTCTAATTGATTTAGATCTCTATCGAAGAACACGAAGTGATAGTATAACGATTGCTCGTGGAGGGTGTCGAGCTGAATTCTTTGAATATCTATTATCTTACGTTGTTATTAAGGGCGGCTTTGAAAGGATATGAGGCTATAGTGAGATTACTATTAAGTCAAGGCGATGTGAGCGCAGACTTTCGAGATATATAAGGTTAAATACCGCTATATCGGGCGGCTAGAAGAGGATATGAGATAGTAATAAGACTACTAATAAGTCGAAACGATATAATAGTAAACTCTCGAGATAATAAGAATTGAACGCCGCTATCTTTAATTGCTAATAAAAAATATAAGGTAGTAATAAGACTATTATTAAGTGAAGACAATGTGATAATAGACTCTCGAGATTATAAGCTTCGAACGCCGCTATCTTTGACTACTAATAAAGTATATAAAATAGTAGTAAGATTACTATTAAGTCGAGACGACGTGATAGAAGACTCTTGAGATTCTTGAGGTCGAATATTGCTTTAGAAGGTGATTATAAGCGGGCATGAGGTAATAATAAGACTACTTTTAATGCGAGATAATATAGTAGTAGACTCTTAAGATAATAATAATCGAATATTATTATCTTAAGCGATTGAGATAGAATATAAGATAATAGTAAAACTATTACTAAGTCGAGATAATATAGCAGTAGATTCCTAAGATAAAGATAGTCGAATATCGCTAATGAAGGCGGTTATGAACGGGCATGAGGTAATAGTAAAATTATTTTTAACGCGAGACGATGTGATAGTAGACTCTCGAGATAACGAGGGTTGAATACCACTATCTTAGGCGGCTGAGGCAGGGCATTTGATAATTATACGACTACTATTGAGTCGAGACGATATAATAGTAGATTTCTAAGATAGTAGGGGTCGAATACCGCTGTGGTTTATAACTTATAGAGACTATATAGAAAAGAAGATAAATAGATAAGAAGTTAATGTAGTAATAAGACTACTAAAATAGAAGATGAAACGTATTAAAGTATAAGATTATTTAGAAACGCTTTAAATAATTAACGCTAGAAAGCAAAGATAAGAGCAAATGCGGAAGTAAGAGTAGTAGAGAATATCTAAGATAAGTTATTTTTCGAAAAGCGATTATTCTCGATTAATCTTCAAATCGAATATACTAAAACCCGATTCCTAATAAGACTGCTACGGCTAATGTATACGTCTTTAATTCATATTTATTTATCTTTAAAATATCGTTCTTAATAGAAAGTTATCGTCTCTCTTTCATTTAATTATTTTATTAATCGACGAGACGCATAAGGAATTAAACCGATCACGCTGCACTAATTCTTTTATATTTACCTAAATAGATATTAAACGCCTTGATTTACATCTATAAGAGTGTCTCTTCTCTTTCACGAATAAATTCGAAATTATAATTCTCTATAAACGTCAAAGGGTCTCTATTGCTAGCGTCGCATTTTATTAGCTACGAATATATTACTATCGTCACCAATTGATAGGCGCCTATCGTTATAGTAACGTTAATTACTTATCAAATATAATCTAAGAACCGTGCCATCGAGCTCAAGAATTATTACATATATTTAATGTAAGTATCTACACCTACTTTTTCGCGAACGCTCGCGTATTGATTCTTTTATACCGCTATTATTAGAAGATATATTAAGAAAGACTATGACTTATTATGCCCTGCCTTATATAATTGCCTTTCCTTAATTTTCAATTTCTTTATTTGATTATCTTATCGCTATTGAGCGTCTAGGGAAATAAAAAGTTTACTATATATAAAGCAAAGATTTATATGTTCTAATAACTCCACGTGATGAAAAATCAATTCTATATTAATTATATATTGAAAATTTAGCAGTTTCTGCGTATGTTGAATCACATTCATTTGATAGCTAATCTACTCTAGGCGGCTAAATTGCCGATTATTCGCTATAGGAGAGGTTATTTCGGCTTTGCGAGAGCATTAGAGAAGGCGAAGATCGATTCTCATTAGTTTTAATCTTCTCGCTATCGCGAATATTACTGAAGTTAGGCTCTCGTAAGGGGTTTTTATAATAATATAAACTCCGCTAAGCTTTAATGAGCTTTAATATACTCGAATACTTTTTTTTTTATTTCTAGCTTTTTAACGACCCTCTTTCTAACTATCTTTCACGACGGAAATTAGTTAGATAAACGATAATTTCGATATAGACCCGATATCGCTAAACGAAGTATAATAGTACGATATAAACCCTTTAGTAACCCACCCTTCAAATCGAACATTATCTCCCTCGGCATTATTTATAACTATTATATTTCCGTTATCACTCCTAATCCCATTAACATTTCCAGTCGTCTATATCGGCGTATTTATATTTTTAGCGCCTCTCTCACTTAAATTCCTTATTATTATTATCGTATTAATATCTTTCTTATTAGTGGGACTATGATTTGATTTTAAATAACAGCCTCTAGAATTCTTTAAGATTCTCCTTCTTAAATATTCTTTGCTTATATTTATATATCTATATTATGCACTCAAACTTATTTATATCACGTATAAATCGAGATTTCGCGGTCTCGCCTTCTTTATACTCTAGCTAGGCAATTCTAATCTTTATTTCTAGGGTTGGATTGATAGAATTTAATAAGCTCTAAATATATCGAATATCAAAGTCTTTTAGTTTAAACTTATACTTTAATAATTTATTAGTCTGTGTTAAACAATCTTGAGGAAACTTACTTATCTTTAGCAATATTAGCATATATCGAGATGTCTCCGGTAACTAATTCTATCATATCATGGCATAGTGCTAGAAATATACATCTATCGATATTTAAATTATTCTATTACCCGTTAACGAATATAACGTTGATAGAAATATTAAACGAATCGAGGCGAAAAAAGTTAGAAGTGATAATCGATACATGTAAGTAGCTATACTCTTAGAGTTCTTAATTATTCTTAATTACTTAGTTCGTGGTAAATACTTAAGAACCTTTATTAAATATAGGAAGGAGAGTGATAATCCTTCTAATTTAAAGTGAACTAATTTTATAATACCTAAGAATATTGAAAGAAACGAACGAAATGCGTTTATATTGGAATTTGACACTACTCAGCCCTATCGCTTATATATAGTTAGATTTTTTAGTAATTATAAATCATTCATCACCCATAGTTTCAATAGATTATAAGCTCGGATTGCGCGAGTTTCAGTAACTATAACGAGTCCCTCACTAAGCGTTAATGTTATACGAAAGTCTCATAGCGATAAGCAACGAAAGTCTCACGTCGAGTCGGGCAACGGAAGTCCTATATATTATCGAGTGAAGTGTCGGGGCGTTAACTAGGAAAAAGGAAATAAAGAAACGATATCTATAGTAACGAACACTATTAAAATATGACGAATAGATAATAAACTTTAGACTAGAGAATTAGAGGGAGTTAGATAATAGACTCTAAGACTAGGTGACTAAAGGAAGTAATTAATCGAGTACTCTTTCCCTTATCTACGAGCGAGCGATTAAGCGATAAAAGATTTTAAAAAGACTATAAGTTAAGAATTAAGAGTTAAGAACGAGAGAAAGCTACGTAAAGAGACTATACGAAGAGTATACGGTCTACTATACGTGATTAGACCTAAGTATTAAGAGAGAATATTGGAATTTGACACTACTTAGCCCTATCGCTTATATATAATTAGATTTTTCAGTAGTCACAAATTATTCATTATCTATAGTTTTAATAGTTTAATTTCGAACGAGCTATTAACGGCTATAAGTTTATTCGACCCCATACGTGGCTTTTATTATTTCGATTCGATATGATATAACGAGATGTGAATTCTTAAGTAGTATACGGCTATTAGTCTCACTTAATAATAAGTCTTATTTTAACGACACTAACATTAACGGGCTTGGAGCTTTTGTTAATAGTCTTTTCTTGCTCTTATCAATAATCTTTGTGATTCTATTTTCCTATTTTCTCTTTGCTCTTATTCGTTTCGAAGTCGTCCTATCGCGTAGAATACTTACTTTAGTCATTTATTCTTTGCTCACATAGTATATATATTCTTTATATTCTTCCAATAAGATTTTACTTCTTCTTATCGCTTTGGTACTCTTATTTCTTCTTTTTTATAACGTTATCTCAATCTACTCTACTACTTTAGACGTAGAGTTCATATTTTATAGCTTTTTAGATAATCTCTCTAATATCACCTCGTTTGACTATTTAAATACTCAATAAATCGCTAATAATATCGCTAAAAATAAGTCTTGACGACTCTTCTTTCTCGCTTCTTTAAAGCTATATCTCTTTTTCTCTTTTTAAATAGTATCTTCTTCTTTAGATAATAAATTCTACATTAACTCTAAAATTTTCGCTATCGTTCTTAATAATTCCAACTTCGTTCTCTACGAAATTATCTATATTTCTCTATTTTAGAAATACTTTTAATATATAAATTACTGCGAGAAGTGTATAGAACTATATCTCAATATTATTCGTATCGATCTTTGAATCGATATCGATATTAACGGCGAATAAAAATAAATCGTCTGCGAAGAAGCTTTCGGTTTAAAAACGAATTAGATTATCGTTTATAACTCGCCTAGCACGCTTAAAGTGAACGCTAATTAACTATAAAATAATAATAGCGATACTTATAATAATAACTCTAGTGTCTTTTTAACTTATTTTACTTTCGAGGCCGATATATGCGTTAAGAACTCGATATCTTCTTTCGGCGCATTATTAGACGATAGTTCTACTGCTGCTACTCCTTCTCTCAGCACTATTAACTTATCTATTCTCTTAATAACTACGTTATCTAATTCACCGAGCACGAGATTAAGCTTAATTATCTTTGGTAAGAAGAAAGTAAATATCGTTATTAAAGTCGTAAACATAAAGGCGGACGTCGCATTATTATCATCGCCGTTAATTACCTTAGCGATCCTCGTCTTCTTTATTTCTATTATATCTATATATTTTCTTTCGAGTTCTTTCGTATTAATATTATTAGATAAATGCGACGTAATAGCCGAACGGTCGATCTTATAGCTAGGTTACTACGTCGACGCTTCGTGTTATAAGTTCATTAATTACTTAGGCGAATTAATCTATTAGGGCTGGCTTAGTCTTATTTATACGAATTCGAGAAATAATAAATAAAGGGCGAGTTTAATATAGGGGGGATAAAGGGCGGGAAGAAATAAGAAGAGAGAAAGTTGAAGATATGTGAGAATACTTCGCTTCTTGAAAGCTATACTTGCAAATGCGATAATTGTTATAGTACGCTATTGATATCGAGATTGAAATCACCGTGACTTTAGTAATTATTCTTAACTTTATTAAGCTTTCGAATATTCTCCGATATCGAGATAACTAATATTTTTAGAAGTCGACTTAAAACGTAATAGTGTAAGATAATAAACTTCTTTATCAATAATGCGAGATATTAAGCTCTTAAATAATAATGTGAGATATAAAAGCTTTAAGGGATAATATTAAAATAAAGAGCTCTTTAAGGGTGGTGCGGAAATAAAGAGCTTTTTAAGAATAATAAGAATTAGTAAGTTCTTCGCTATCGAGGCGAAAAGGATCTAATTAATTAATTATAATTCTTCTTAATTCTTCGTTCCCTACACTTATATAAAAAGAATATCTAAATAATTAATTAAGCCTCTCTATATTTGTGCATAAAATAGTATTCTTAATAAATTATCTTCGTTATTAAAGAGGTGAGAGATTATATAGAACACGTTTAACGCGCGTAGAAGAATAGAGCTTATTAAGCTCTGGGAAAAGATATATAGATATTCTTCTTAGCTGTTTTCAGCTGCCCACCTTAATTCGAAGTTTATTATTCGTTACGTTATAGTTTAAATCGACGAGCTTATAGAGCTTTCCTCACGAATATAAAGTATTCTACTTTAGATTTACTTAGATATTGTTTATTCGTTACGAGTTAGAGCAAAGTCCTTATACTCGCAAATATATTTATATTAATCGCTCTAAAGATCTTTGTTATTAGAAATTATTCTATCGCCAAGATTATAAGGTTAATAGATATTATTATTTTAAAGGCGTCTATCTCTTCACGATCGCTGGAGACTTCTTTCAGCAGTCCTACACTATTTTTATTTAATTAAGTTCTTATTATAAAATATATCCAGCAATTTCTCGGGCTCTTAAAAGTCGCTTAAGCAAATTAGACCTCATTAATCTCTAGAAAAGCTAATTAGTTAGTGAGTAATAAAAATATATTAATCGACGAGTAATAGGTTACGCCTAGAGCCTTAAAGCTCGAATTTAAGACGATAAATAAGATGTAAGTGTAATACGTTTCTACTTGAATTTTAATACTTACTAATAACAATCTACTTATAGCTGAGATACAAAGGCGTATAAATATAAGATCACGAAGTCGTCAAACTCTATCAATAGATTAAACGATCTAAATTAATATATATTTGTTATTCGCTAGCGAGTTATTAAGTATATCGATATTTATTAAAGTATCTTCTAATAACGATAACCCAGATAAGAAGATTATAACTTTAAGGCACTATATTAATATCAAATTCAAAGGGTTGCGAGATATCTTGAGGACCGTTCTATAAAATATTCGTGCTAATAATTTAAACGATAATAAGTCAACGATATAATATCCTCTTTATTCTCATAATTCATTAAATTTAAATCGACTACTAAGTTGAAATTAGGTCGAGTAAAATCTATTATATAACTACCTTAGTGAGCTAAAGCTATATCGAAATAACGCAAGTACTAATACTATATACGATTCTATATATCTTAAGCATCTAGATCTCTTAATCGACTTTATTAAAATAATCTACGAGTCTATAACTTAGCGCCTTCTCTCGCTTTTGAAGAATAAAGAAATTATCTACAATCTACTTTAAGCGCTCTTCAAGCCGAACTCGAGGATTTATATAACTTGCTTTAATACTAGTAAGCCACGATACGTGATATATAATAGTAATAAAGAGAATAAGATTAACTATAGAGTGATATATTATAATATAAAATGTCGCTATTTAAATTACGACGGTAAAGTATTTAAGAAAGCTTTTATTAATCTTACAATCGTGAAATTTCGCGGAAAAAAGCGTATTAGCACACTTAAGACTTTTCCGTTTTAGTATTATTCGGATAAAGACCGCGCTAAAGTCGAGCTTCTTAAATACGATTAAAAATTTATTTCCCTGCTCGGAGCTTATTATCGTTACGATTAAGATACGATATTTTATATAAAGAAGCGAGAGACTATTAAGGCATCGGTCGATAGTCGAATTATGCTTAATGCGACTTTCTTTCGAAAGATAAACCCGAACTATATTAAATCGTAATCCGATGAACTCGTTAAGAAGAAGATAGACGATAACGATTACTTCGGAAATTTCTTAGAGTCTTTCAGAGATCAAATTAAGAACAATAATATAAAACTAACTCGAATCGAGAAGGATAACTTACTTATCTATTATTCGACCGTGCTAGATTTTAATCTTAAAAACAAGTTATAACGTATAATTATCTTATTTATAATGCTATAACTATTAGACTAGCTCATTAAGACGCAGTGAAATTTATTATAGTCGATATCGAAGATATTAAATGATTCTCGTTATCTTTCGATTATTTAATAATCTCGAATAAATAGAAAAAGATTATTATAGCCCTCGTGAAAACGCGATTAAGATTACTAAAATCGATAAGCGTATTCGATGGCGATCTGAGATTTCCTAACACTTATATTAATATCTATAAGGGTCTGTGAGAGAGAAAGTATACTTAACTTCTTCTAATTTATATATTAAGGCGCGATAATATATATAAAGCTATCGCTTAATCTAAGCGAAGATATATTTTCGATTAATAAAATTAATATCTCTTTCAAATAACACGGAGAAGAGAGACTCTATTAATGCAATTATATGAAGATTAGCTATATATAATCTATAATATAATATTTATTCGTTGACTATAACGAAAAGGAGTTCAATATTCTCGCCAATCTCTTATTCTCTTACGTTAAGAACTTTATATTCTAATCTACTTCTTCTATACGTCTACGTAGCAAAGATCAATAGAGTCTACTCACTCGTTCTTATTCCTCGAATTACTAGATAGAGAAAATTGTTCATGAAATCAGTTATCTTTATCTCAAAGCATAGCGCGTTAAGCTCTTTGCGTTGTCTTTCTCGCGTTGCTCCGTCCCTTATTACTTAATTCCCTAACGCTATTAACTTATAATAAATTGTGAGAATTTCATCTTCTTAATTAGATCGAGTGATTAGTCGATTAATTTCACGATTAGCGCACGTCGCTTAACCGGCTCGATGATTATAATCTATCTTAAATAAGTGATCCTACTATACGCCCTAATATATATTAGTCTTTTATAGCTTTGAATATTTTAATAGCATTTATAATAGATGTCTTGAAAGTTCCGTCTTCTTTATTATATGTCTAATACGTAAATTACTTATAGCGTTAAATAGCACATTAAACGATCGATTTAGCGACTCTATTCGCACGAATTATTCTTCTTAAACGATTTTCTCAAAGTTATACTAAATTACTCCATCAGACGTCTCGGCGAGTTTACTAATTATTATATTACCTAGTCGAATATCGTTCTCCACGCTTAAAGCTTCACCTCTAATATTAATTATTAGATTAAATATAATTAAGAAAAAGATAAAGCGAATATAACTCGTCACGATAATAGTAGAAAGTATTGCTCGTTACTTCGAACGATAAATATATAATAATCACGTTCTATCTATCAATTCGTTCTAGGGCGTAGTTATTAATATTATAAGAGTTTTAAAAAAGAGAATTATATCGAATAGTGGGACTATGGGTTAGTGTGTCTCATGATCCAGCCCCTGTTCCAGATGCATGCGCACATGCGGGGAAC
>JANQBS010000477.1:0-19475 GCA_033085395.1 Xanthoparmelia taractica | reverse complement strand
ATTTTTTAAAAAAAGTTGAAAAAAAGTTGAAAACGACTATGTTCAACAGATACCACACCTTTCCGACCCGTATTTATATCGTCGATAGATTCTATTACGACTATATTAAGATCTTCTATTTTATTATATTTATCGATAAGATTCGAGTTATAGAATAAATAGAGAATAGATAAGAGCGGTGATTCTTAAGGAATTTCTATAGCGACTACGATTAGTAATATTATATATTTGCTAGTTCTTAGTATCGTAATTCTATTCGAAAGAAATAACTCTATTTAGCTAATAATATTTATATTAATATTTGTTTTTCTAAGATTGTGTAGAAGACGTGAGTGAGATACTTTATTATATGCTTTTAATACGTCTAGAAGTAGTATAGATATTATTTTATTAGAGTTTTAGATCTAATATATACGTTCGAGAAGATAGTATATTCTATATTCATATAATCTTAGTCTTCTTTCTTTTATATATATATCTAATAATAGATTATATATCTTAGCTAGATACGCTATTCTTCTCGTTAAAATAAATTCTATAATTTTTTTTAAAATACTTAATAGAATAATAGGACGATATTCTTTTGAGATCGAATAATCTTTGCCCGACTTCGAGAGAACTATCGTTATTAAGTTTCTAAAGTGCTATAAATAATAATCTAAAAATAGATATACGTTAAATATTCTTTAAAGATAAGAGAGTAGAATTTCTATCGTGAACTTAAGAATAATATTTAAAATCGAATTATTTTTAGATGCTTTTCTAGGAAAAGCTTAAGATATAGTCTTTCTAATCTCGGCGTATATAATCGATTCTATAACGTGCGATTATAAATATATAATTATCTTATTAATATTAGCTAGATCGATTTATATCAATAATAAAAGAATAATCTAAGTAATAGATTAATCTTTTTTTTAATATATTAATCTTCTATTTTTTCTTATTCTTAAGTAAAGATAGATTAGTCTAAATACTCTATTATTTTCGAGCTTATTTAATCTTTCTTTATATTATTTAAGACGACTTATATATATTAGCTATAAACGTTCTAAAGACGTTTTCGATAGATTTCTTAATTCGATTATTCTTAAAGTTTTTAACTATTATTTATTTATCTTATACTTTCTTTACAAGAAATCTTCTTTATTATCTCTTTAGACTATTATAGCGTTGGCTAAACTTCTTTGTATTTCGATATAAATCTCGACTTTAAACGTAACGAGATTCTAATAAGTGATATAAAGTTAATAATTATCTTCTAAATAGACTCGATAATAGCTATTATTTAAGAATCGATCTTCTTCTTAATTTAATTCGTCTATAACGTAATTAATCTTTAAAGATCTATACAATTTATTAATATCTCTTTAAATGCCTTTATTAATATCTTAATATTCGTATATTAAAAATTACGTCTCTTATTCGATATTATTTTTATTAATTCTAATTTTAGTTAAATTCATATAGAGAGATAATTAAATTTACTATCGAGAAAGTACTCGATATTATATCGTATTATCTCGACTATAATCGCCGATATAATAAAGACTAGATCTATAGTTATTTAATAATTCTTTTTATATATAATTATTTCGATTAATAAAGTTTACTTTATAATAAACTTCTTAGTTATAAGAATTAGATACTTAGCTCTCTTATCGAGACGAATATCTAGCTTTCTTTAGTGAGAACAATATAGATTAAAGTCTTTAAGCATAATCTACTCGCTATCTTTATTTTATATTAATATCTCTTAAAGAATATTAAGTTTATCTATCTCTTAATTACCTAAATTATAGATATTATAAACACGTAGAATTCTATTACTTTTAGTTTTAATATTTAAGATATATAGATCGAGATTATAATAAAATAGATATTATCTCGCTTTTAAGATTCTTTTATTAACGTAAAAGTAGACTTTAGTATTCTTATAATATAGATATATTAGATTAAATCTATTCTTAAGACGATAATATAAGAATTTATATTAATTTCGCTATAATTCTTAAATCGCTATAATATCTATATTATAGATCCTCGTATTCTCAAATAGCTTTATTATAATAATTCTAAAATTCCTTATATTAAATTATAGTATACTTAGTTGATTTCGATGTGATAATATTATTATATATAGTTCTCGTTTAAGGCTTTGTATTCTATATTAGATATTTTATCTCGATTCTCTTTCTTATTTTCTTAATTCGTTATCTCTTAAATACGTCTTTTCTATATATTATTCATTATTAATATCGCGATTCTTTCGTTGTTACTTCTTTAATTAAGTAAAGTTCTCGCTCGAGTAAGATCTAATATCTTCTCGAAGACTACTACGTTGTAGTATTCTTTAGTCTCTTTAGTCGTTTTCGATAGCGACTTATTTTTATTAGAAGATCTTACTAATAAGATAGATAGTTTTCTCTTTCTAGTCTCTAAAGATTAGATATTCTTATTTTATCTAATATTAATATATCTATTATTTCTCTTATATATTTATTTTTCTCTATAAGATCGTCGCTTAAGACTAATAGTCTAGAAAACTTCACTTTCTTTTATAGTTAATTTATCGCATTTTAAAAGTAATTATTAATTAAATTACTTATTTAATAATACGTCTAATTCTTCTTTCTAAATAAAAATCTTATAAATATTATTACTTTCGTCTCTTTTATTTCAAAGATCTTCTTTTTCTTTACTATATATATTCTATTTTATACTTCGTAACTTTCTTTATAAATAATATACTTACGTGTTATAACTTACACTTCTTATAATAATAATCTTTTATATATTTTCCATATTTTATTTATTCTTATTAGAGCATGAAATTAAGATGTAATCGTATTGCTAGTATTCGAAGTATTGCTTTAATCGACACTATCTATTATAGACGCGATAATCGTGTAATTCTAATTCGATAACTAGGTCTTTCTCTATAACTTTATTTACTTTATTTAAGTTCTTTAGTTTAATAATAAGTAAGACTCTATTTATATTATCTTTAAGGGAATCGAATTATTTAATTTATTCGATACTTAGATTTATTATATATACGTTCTTATTCTAAATAGTCTTAATTAATATAATTATCTCGCTTATTTTCAATAACGCGTTTATTTTTATTTTATAAAGTAAGATATTATACGTCTTAATAATCGTCTTTATCTTCTTATTAAGCTTTAATATTAATTTTTTATATTCTCTAAGAGCGTATATCTTCTTCTCGTTTATCGCTATTATATATATATTATTACTCGTTAGTCTCTTTACCGTCCTAATATTCTTTCTCGTTATATTTATAGTTTTTACGAAATCGTTAATTAATTTAATTATTTTCTAGAAAGTCTTTTTCTATAATATCTTAATTATCGTCTCGTTCTATAGCTTAATAATAATCTTATTATTCTTATTATATAATATATATTCTTAAAGAGATATTATTAAGTTAGAATACGAGGAAAATACTACGTTTTTAAATTTAAAAGAGAATATTAATACTCGACTTAATACGCTAACGTAGCTAATAATAAAGAATATTTCTTCGTTACTTTTAGTCTAATACTTTATCTATATAATCTTCTTATTTATATTCGTATCTCGATTACTTATATCTATAGCTAGCTTATATATCTTATCTAGAATCGTTTATATCTTCGATTCGATTATAGTCTTCTCGATAAATACTACTATAGTTCTTATAACTACTATTACTTCTTTCTAAGAAAGTCTTTTATCTTTATTTATTATACTTAGCGTAATATTTATCGATAACTTTAGTATAATAGTCTATTCTTTTAAGTCGTTCTTTATAAAGTTCTATTCGAGTTATTTAATTTTCCCCGATATAATTATAAGAGTATAGACGTCTCTTGCGATTAATTAAGGAGAATACTAGTCTTCTTAAGTGTTTATACGCTTATATCTACTTTCTATAGCTTAAAATTATAGTACGAGCGTTGTGCGAAAGTTTTAATCGTAAAGGAGAAATATTTACGATAATAGTTATAATATCGCTTCTAACTTATATAGTTATAGCTCTACGGAGATTAATATCATAAGTTCTGAACGGCGCTAGTATTGACCCTAACCCTAGTTTCGAAAGGGAGTCCCGACATAAGAGACTCTAGATTTTTCCTTGAAGTCGCCTATAGGGGCTATAGAAGTACTAATTCCCAATGTACACATTAGAATTAGACATTATCTGGGCAACCTTTCCGAGCGGGGCATTATTCGAGATCTTGGCACAGAAGTCTTGGCGTCCAGGACTTATGGTGCCGACCTTCGTATAATAATATATCACGGTGCAGCCCTACGCGAATAGATTTCGAGGGGTATTCCCGCTAAACCACGGAACCGGAGCTCCGTAGCCCAAAAGACTAAATTTTAGATCGCAAGACCTAATTCTATTCTACTACTTATAGACCCCGAAGCTAAAATCATAATATTTTATAATATTAATTTATTATTTTAATTTAATAATATTATTATTTTTATATTTATTATTTACTCAATAATACGTTCGCGATTTATATTAAAAAGCTTGTTGGAAAATAAGGTGCGTAGTGAGTATATATAAAGAATCTAAAGAGTGTAAGAAGTAAATTATATCGTGAAAGAAAACTCTAATACCAAGATCTAAGCGAGTGAACCCTGAAATCACTAGGTGCTAAGTGTACTTTTAACACTTCCCCTCACTTAGTACTATTAAAAAAGCGCTATTCGCTTCTAATATATATTAAGCATATATCTAGTTATAATTCTTTAAAGCGTATTCAAATAATATCGATATGTATCGTTAAGAGAAGTAACTATTCAGCCGTGAGTAATTGAATAATATACTCTTCTAGACTAGAGATATAAAATAAGTATATTCCTTAATAGATAGTTTGACTTTCTTGCTTCAGGTGATTCGTGGACTAAAGACGTAGAGTAAATACCGAAGCAAGCATATAGATTCTATCGCATAGTAGAGAGAATTCTCCTTGACGACTTACCTCTGAACTTCCTCGATAGGTAGTATAGCTTTCTTGCTCCCCCGATGAATAGCCTAGAGCTCGTTACCCTAGCAGGATATTCTCACTCTCCTTGGCGACTTACCTATATGCTCTTTCGATAGATAGCATAATCCTCTTATTTCCCAGATAGATAGTCTAGAGCTCGTTATCTCTAATAGAATATCCTCGCTCTCATAAGCGGCTTACCTCTATACTCTCTCGATGGGTAGTATAACTTTCTTACTCTCCCGATGAGTAGCCTGGAGCTTATTATCACACTAGAATATTCTCGCTTTCTTTAACGGCTTGTTAGTGCTCGTAAATAGTAAGGTTATATATAAATAACGAATATATAAGACAATTAATAGATACTTTAAGTATATTTAATACTAGAATACGCTAAGACCTTTCTAGCTATAAGTTTAGATCGGTCTCTTAGCGCTAGAAGAACTCTTAAATAGTCTAAGAAGTTATTAAAAAAGATTAAAGAACTCGAAGATAACTTTTAATAATATCGATTATAGTAAGTAAATAAAACTAATAGCACTAGCGCTAATAAGTAAAAAGAATTAATACTAAATATATATTAATTATAGATCTAGAAATACGTTAATCTTAGCGAGAGATATACTAAGAAAAAATCTAAATAGACGTTGAAGTTATAGTGTTAATCTCTAGTAATACGTGAATATAAACAACATAGATAGCTAGTTATATATCTCGGGATTTCGATACGATAGTTACACGAGGATCTAAAATAATAGTCGTAGACTATTGATTATTTGCGACGACTAATTCTTCTTCGAGAGATATACTAATCAATAGATCTAGAAATACAGTAACTCTTCTACGGGAGATATACTAACCTATGACCTATAATACGTTAATCTATAATATTACTCTACAGTAAGAGATATGCTAATAATAGATCTAAAAATACGTCAATTTATAACTTTAATCTTTAGCGAGGAATATACTAGTTAATAGACCTAAAAATATAATAATTGTAGATCTCGAATACGCTAATCTCTAGCGAGAGATATATTAATTAAAGGTCTAATAAGACGTTGAATTTGTAGTGTTAATCTTTAGTAGAACGTGAATATAAATAACATAGATAGCTAGCTATATATCTCGGGATTCCGATCCAACAATTACACGAGAATCTAAAATAATAGTCGTGGGCTATTGATCACTTATAACGACTAATTCTTCTACGAGAGATATGCTGGCCAATAGACTTAGAAATGCGATGACTCTTCTGCGGGAGATGTGCTGGCCACAGACCTGAAAATGCGTCGATTTATAACTTTGATCTTTAGCGGAAGATATAATAATAATAGATCTAAAAATACGTCGATTTGTGACTTTAATCTTCAGCGAGAGATATACTAGCCAATAGACCTAGAAATACGATTACGGGTCGGAAAGGTGTGGTATATTTAATGGTATGGGACTAGTTTTTCGAATATTATATCGAAAGGTATGAGATATCCCATACTCCCATTGAGTTTTTAATAAATATATTACGTAATATTTTTTTATATTCTAAAAATTCGTAAAAAGCTTAAGCGAACGCTTATATAATTATAAAATTCTATAAATAGATTAAAAGATATAATTTTTTAAAAAAGTTGAAAAAAAAGTTAAAAACGACTATGTTCAATAGATACTACACCTTTCCGACCCGTAAATACGATAACTCTCCTGGGGGAGATATGCTAGCCACAGGCCTGAAAATGCGTCGATTTATAACTTTAATCTCCAGCGAAAGATGTAATAGCAATAGACCTAAAAATGCGTCGATTTGTAACTTTAATCTTCAGCGAGAGATATACTGGTCAACCGATCTGGAAATGCGATGATTGCAGGCCTGAAAATGTGTTGCTCTTTAGCGAGAGATGTGCTGGCTAATTGCCTCGAAATACGTCGACTTGAATCCTCGATCTCTAGCGAGAGATATATTAACAATAAGCTAACAATAGGCTAACTAAGAGGTCTTCGGAATATAGCGACTATAGTAATAATTATAGTAGTAGTTAGCTAATATTGATTGAGAGATCTCTGAATTGTAGTGATTGCAATAGTGATTGCAGTAGTCGCTAATTAATTAATTGATTAACTAACTAACTAAAAGAAGAACGATTTTGCTCTAAAAGAGAAAATTTCAAATAAAGAGCTAGTTGCTAATGCAGTGATTATATAAATATACTCGCCCTTGAACACGTGTCTCGCATATCGCATATTAATGAAATAACGCTAATAGCATGACCTCATATTGAACTTACTAACCCACAGTCCTACTATTGCGATCTGTATGCTCCCCCGACAGGTAGTATAGTCTTCTTGCTCCCTCGATGAATAGTCTAGAGCTCGCTCCACCTGGTAGAGTATCCTCGCTTCCCCTTCGATATTAGATCATCACCTACGTTTCTCTTAAACGATGTTATTCCTCGCTTTAGTATTAGTATTAACGATATCACTCTAGTTATCTTCGCTTTATTCTCGATATCTAGTTATTACTTCTACTCTTTTCTCTACCATCTCCCACTTATTCGTTTTATATAAGCTAGTAAGATGTTTAAAGAATAGGAAATTATAGATAAAGTTATTAAGCTACGACTTAAGAGATAAGTGAAATATATATAAAAAAAGAAATAGATGGGTCTGTAACTTAATTATAGCTCTCTTAATTATAACTTTCTCTTTTAAATTAATATAGAGCGAGTTAAGAGAATAAGAAGTTTCTTATTGATCTTGATAGATAGGTAGATAATAAAAGAGAAGTTAAATAATATTCTTAATGTACTAGAATATTTAAAGCGAAGTAATATTAAGATATTGTAATCTAATAGTAGTATAAAGATATTATAAATATTATTAAGAAGTGAAAAATCTAATAAGAATTTATTAACGTATAGGTATTAAATAAATAAATATATATAAATTAAAGCTAAACTTTAAAAACCGTGTAGAATTCACCTTCTATTATATTATAGTAATTAACTAATAACGTAGATAATATTAGAAAAGAAATAACTACTTTCTCTACTATCTAACTCTCTCTAATATTATATTCCCTATATAGATTCATCTCTTAACGTGTTATTATTAAAATATATCTTAGCTTATAATAAAACTATCTCTGAGATAGATTAAAGAATTAAATAACTATTATTAAAGAAGACTTACTGTTAACTTATACTTATATATTAGCTATAGAGATCGACTGATGTTATATTATTGAAGTAGACTCACTCTCGCTCTAAGTGTTATTGCCTTTAAAGTAGGCTTACTGTCGACTCGTGCTCGTGAATTAGCTATGGAGGTCGATTAATGATATGCCATTGAAGCAGACTCACTATCGCTCTGACTATCGGGGTTTTCATGTGGTGATGCAAGTTCTCTAGTTTCCTTGCTGCTTCCGGCCGTGTCGATATAATGATTAACAATGTAGAGTATAGTAAACATTTTGAAGAGCTATCAGATAACTAGATCAGGATACAAATGAAAGTTAGTTTCTTCGGCTTGATTAATACTACGAGAATAACTATAGAGATTATAATAGACTAGCCTAACGAGAAGATGAATTCTCTAAGTTATTTCTACTAAAGACTAAAGAGGGTAAGCTCCTTTATAAATCCCTCGCAATATAGACTTCGCTAATATCTCTACTCGCATAGAGTGCTAATATTTAATATCTACTACGCCTTTAATAAATCTTCTCACTAGCGTTATTAAGTCTATAATAATATAAGCGCTAAAGTTTCAATTAAGAGCGTAAAGAAAAAATATTAGTTAATAATTTTTAAGAAGCTATCGTTAAAAGTACTTATAGAAATAGAGATATATAAAGCGATTATAGTAAAGATCGAGGCGTATAATAATAATAGAAGATTTAAGAGACTTAATAATAGTATTAATATTAAGTAATATAAGACTTTTTAAGATAACTAAGTATTATAAAATCTCTAATATAAATTAGTAGAAGAATAAAGCTAGCGCTAATACGAAGTAATTATTCTTATAGCTAATATTAATATTTAATAATTCTATAAACTTTTCTTAATCTTATTACTATTAGAATTAATATTAAGATTAATATAGACGATAGTACTAAAAGAATTAGTTAATAAAGAAATTACTTAATTAACTTTACGAATTCTACTTAAAATAATTCACGAGAGTCTACCCCACTCTTTTTTATAGCGTACGTCTAAGCTACTTATATCTATTCGAAGAATAATTACACGAATCAAGAGAATCTTAAAAGCAATCTTATCGAAAATATCGGAAAGGATAATTGATTTTTTCCAACACTCCCCTGGAACAGGACTATTTAATATACAAATTAGGTGGCTGGTTAAGCGACTACCGCGAGAAGACTGGGAATAATCCCTGCATTAACATTTGGGACTAAATTTCAATAAATCTAGTATTATACTATATTAACACTCCGCGCATAGCGCTATTACGTTAAAAAGTAACATCTATTCAAGAATAAGAGAAAGTAGAATACAAACTAATACAATCGAGTAGAAGATAAAAAGATTATATTTTCACTCATTACTAGCACTATTTAATTGTTATCTTTTCAAATCTATTATTTCTTTTCTATTCTTTATTCAAGTTCTATATCTACTTACAAAGTATCTTATATCTTAGTTATATTATCTTAGAGCGACGTTTATAGAAGCTTAGATAATAGTCTCGAAATATAATTCTATATAGATCTTAATATCCCTACGTAATCTTCTTTACTAAAAGCGTAAAAAATTATCCCTTCTAATATTCAATCTCGTATCTTATTAATATCTCTTATATATACTTATAATACTTAGAGCTCTAAAGCTTTCACGATAACTTTATCTACATATTGCATTACGCTTATATCGTGCTAGAGAAGCTTTCTCTTAATATTCTTAATATAATATAGATAGCGTAAGGTTATCTATCGATTCTTTAGTAAATTCGTAGCGCCGACTAGAACATTTACTCACGTTATTATATTTAATAATTAATATCGTATTCTACGTATAAAGTCTTATATCTTCTTATAGATCGGGGTTTTACAGAGAATATTCAAAGTCGCGATTAGCTTTTTATATCGAAGAAGCTACTTAAGATATCGTTTTCTATAAGAACTTAATTAGCTTTATTATCGCTACTTAAAACGTAAATTCTATTAAAAATAATACTAACGAATCTTACGATAGATCTTATTATTATTTAGCTTCTTTACGTTAATATATTTCTTAACTAGATATATTCTTAGATTGAAATTAACGTCTATTTAAGATATTAATTAGAATTATTATAATTTATAGAGAGAATAAGACTATCTACGAGATATAGATCTATTATTTATTAATCTAATTCTAACTCTTTCGTCGTCTAGATACGATATCGTTTATATAGATATTTAACTTAATAGCCGACCGGAAAAATTAGCTTTAAATATCCGCACTACGAATATTTTTTTAATTATTACGTCGAGATCCCCGAACGCTCTTTAGCGATATTAAGAAATAGTTAATTAATAACGACTAAGATATAATTATTCTCTTTAAGCCGTTAATAGTTCTTTTGAAAATCTACTTTTAATCTCTTAACGTTTTTATTATTAAGCTCTCTCGACTAATTTTATTAGAACTATAATTACTTAAGTCTAATACAAGCTATTTTCTTATATTTAATACGTTTTTCTATCTCGATTTTTAACTCTTTATCTTGAATTTAAGTTCTTTATATCTCAACACGCTTTACTCGATAAGAAATCGAAAAGAGAAGAATACTTAATATCTTGAGATATGGAGAGTTTATGAGAATATAGAAGATTTATAGTAAGCTAGTTCTAGTCCTCCTCTTCTTAACGCTAGTTGATTTTATCTAATTAATTAGTGCTCTAATAGTAACTCAACTATTAAAAGCTTATATTCTCTTTCGATATCTAATTCTCTACTTAGATTTACTTTTCACCTACGAGCTATATTTAATAGAGTCTAGTTATTATTTCTTATAAGTTAAAGATAGATTCTTAAAAGCTTAATCGTAATATCTAATTTAAAATAGAAGGTCTAATAGAACTAAAATAGTCTACTTCGCTTTAAGAGCCTAAAGGTTATCTTATAATAGAATTATAAAGACTATTATGGAATATGCGCAAGCCTTCTACAGTCTTCTTTCTAATTGCTAGAAAGGAAGGTTTACCGAGCGAGCACTTAGAAAGATTTCTTAGATAGATAATCTATTCTTCTTATCACTTATTAACTAATCTCTAGTAACTATAATAGTAATAGCTGGCTTATTATAAGGTATTATTCAAGATATTAGTAAATTATTATCTTACTTATTACTAACTAATATCTTAATAGTACTAATAATTTAGACGTCTAAGTTCTTTATTAATCTCTTAGCACGCTTACTATTATTAAACTTCTTTCTACTAAGATTATATCTATTAAAGTTTTTAATAGACTTAATCTCGCTTAGTAGTCTTTCTTATACGTAGACTTCTTACTAAGATACTTATTCTTTATATTAATTTAAGAAGAATGCTATTAAAGTCTTTAATAAGTATTATATTTTTATATTAAAATAAAGTCTTTTATAGCTAGTTAAGCTAGTCTCTTTCTTAATATTAAGATCTATTATCTCTTAGTTTAATACTACTATAACTACTCTTACTCTTATAGTTAATTTTATATAAATTACGTATTAAATCTCGACGTTTACTAAGTATATAAATTAAGCCTATAAGATTATAAGAGAGACGATAATTATAGTTCTTTATATTATACGTACTTAATAGTATTTAGATTAAATATCTACTAGATCGTAGTAGACTATTATAGACCTTACTTTTTTTACTCACTAAGTTACTAATTCTAACTTATTAAATTAAGCGCTAAAAGCCTTTAGTAATTATACTATTAATCTACGTACTATCAAACTAATTGAATCATTCTTTAAAAGATATCTATAGATCTTCTATTAATTTAGAGTTACTAATTATAGATATAAAGTAATAATTTATAAAGATATAGCGTGCTAAGTTACGTGCTATAATAGCTAAGTTTTATATTAATATATTAGCTAGATTATTAGAACCTTCTAATTTTTAAGAAGAGTTAGACTTAGTAGACAATAGAGGTAATAATAATAGCGAAAGATTTAATCTAAATAATGTCGGCTATTTCAATTCTTTTTATAAAGATAAGTCTTTAGATATAGCTCTAGTAATAGAACATACTAGTAAAAGTACTTTCTTTTATATTATTTACGTCTCTATTAATCGAGTTAAGAATATAATATAAGTTAAGAGTAAAGAGCTACTAAGATAGAATCTTTAGATCTATCTAAGAGATAATGCTCTTACTTAATATACTATTAAGCTTATCGAGAATAATAAGCTTTTAATTATTTATAAGATTAAGAAATAATATCGCTTACTTCTAGTAAGATAAAAGTAATTTTATTCTTAAGAAATAATAGTTTTATTATAAGAGAAGTATCTAATATAAGATGCTATTAGATATCGTAAGTCTCGAGAATACGTATAGACGATTATATAGACTATCTAAAATGTAGATATAGAAATAATTAAAGACTATATCTTATTAATTTGAAATAGTCTTAACTCTAAATTCTAGCGTGATATTTTCGAGTTAAACGAGAATACTAACTATAATAAGTTTTTTAAGTCGCTTAATAAGCGTAAATATTAATAATAAGAGTACGTATCACGTTATTCTAAGTAGATACTATATACTTAGCAAGTTTAGCGAAAATTAAATTTTCGCGATTAATTAAGTAAATATTAATCTCGATAATCTTAGTTATTTTAACGTTAGTTTTAGCCTTAGAATAAATCTTAATTATTCTTATTCTAGTAATAATTAGTATCTACGAGTCGGAAAGGTGTGGTATCTATTAAATATAGTCGTTTTTAACTTTTTTTCAACTTTTTTTAAAAAATTATATCTTTTAATCTATTTATAGAATTTTATAATTATATAAGCGTTCGCTTAAGCTTTTTACGTATTTTTAGAATATAAAAAAATATTACGTAATATATTTATTAAAAACCCAATGAGAGTATAGAATATCCCATACCTTTCGATATAATATTCGAAAAACTAGTTCCATACCATCACATCTTTTCGACTCGTAATAACGCGCGAGCTTAGAAATAATATTAGTACTAATAAAAATATTTACTCTATAAACTTACTATTAGCTTTTTATTTTTACGACTTTCTTATTAATTTAAATTAAATCTTAAGTCTCTTTTAATTATATAATTTCTTAATATTAAAAAATTTAAATAAAAATATAAAAATATTTTTAAGTATTTTTATAGCATTATCGATAACTAAAAGAGAAGAGTTAAACTTATATAAGTCTACGATATTATTCGTAATTGCGAGCGATATTCTTATCGGGAAAAAAAGAGTAGAAAGAAAATTTTAGAAAATATTAGAGTATTATTAATATTAAAGAACTATCTAGAAAAAAGAGCTTTAAGAATAATCGCTAGAATTATAATTAGAATAGAGATTCGAACTTAGATAGTTATTAAAGTGCTAATTATAGAGATTTAAGCTTAGATAATTACTAGAATATTTATTAGAATAGAAATTCGAACTCGCGTAGAAAGAAATCTAATTAATATATTAATATATTTTATATATTAATCTATATTAGATATACTCTAATTTAATTTCTTCTTAAGTTTATATATTTATTCTATATTAGATATACTCTAACTTCTTAAATTTTTTTATTAAGTTAACTTATTAGCGACTAGTACTATCGCATAACTATATTAGAGAGTTAATCTCTCGCGCGCTTCGATCTCTAATTCTTACACTCTTATATTTACTAATTTTTATTTCTTTTATTAATATTTATTAAAATTTAATTAATACGCTATAGCGAAGAGATATTTACCTTATATATTAGTTTATATATTATATAGTCTTCGTATTAGTTATTAATTTTAAGTAGTTAAAGCTAGATTTAAAGCTAAATATTACTAGAAAACGCGTCTCTTATAATATTCTATATTTTTTATAAATATTATCTATCTTTATTCAAGCTATTATATTTTCTCTTAAGTCTTAAATTTTACTATATTATTCGATATCGTAATTAGTACTATATCGTTCGATATCGCAGATAGTGTTATAGATAAGCGAGTTTCGTGAAAAGTCGAACTTCGCGAGACTTTAAAGACGATTTATAAGAAGTTAACTATTTATTATAGCGAGATTTAATTGAGTATAAGATATCTATATAAATAAATAATACTTTTATATTTAAATTATAAAGATATAATACTAAAAGAATCGAATTAAAAAATTAAGTCTAATTAAATATCTTAAATAGAGATATATTAAAATACGCTTGAATAAACGTATCGATATTATTAATATCTTAATATTAGTAGTTAGATGCAGAGGGCTAAACGAGTAAGAAGTCGCGTAGAGTCACTTAATAATATTATTAATAAGATCGAAAAGACGATAGAAGTATCGAATAATATTTTATTTTAGTGATATAAAAGAGAAGATTAATATTCTATTTATTATTCTAGTTATAACTTAAATTTCTAATATTAATTAAATATCTTTTACTTATCTTAAGAATCTATTAATACTTAATTAATAAAAAAGCTTAGAGTCTCAAATCTTATTAATAATACGTGTGACTAGAGATATCTTAGTCGTATCTAGTAAAGCTATAACTTATAAGCGATATTTCTTATGGGCTAAGCGACTATATAATAATTAAAAAAGCTATTCGCCTTTAATCTTTCGAGTCTTAATAATAATTTCTTATATAGAATATTAATAGAATAGCTATAAATGAAATAAACTAAACTTAGAGAAAGATTTTAATATATCACTTAAAGCTAGATATACGAGTCGAAAAGGTCTGGGATGATCTGGGATATGAAGTGTCGATATCATATTATAATATGATATGATATTAAGATTATATCATTTGATTTTTATGGGCTGGTCTGGGAGACGTGCTGATATCATGGAATAGTCTGGGAAATTTCTAGTATATGTAGGGATATCTCATGTTATATGTAGGGGTATAGGAAATATACTATATATAGAAGAAGTTACTCTATATAGAATCATGCGAACGTATTTTAATTATTATTCTAGCTATCACTTCACTTTACTATTACATTATTAAGTATTTTAATTATTGTTCTAGTTATTACTTCACTTCACTATTATTATTACTATTACTTTACTTTATTATCACGTTATTAAGCTAAGCTCGCTATCGTATTTAATATTGTATTGCGAAAGATCTTCGTAATCATCTAGGGCTTAACGAGTTATTTCTACTGCTATTAGTGTATTTAATTTATTTAATTATTAGAAGATTTACTAGAACGCTAACTATAATAGTTATCTACTATTTATTCTACGATAATAAATTCTTCTCTTCTTTCTTCGCATTATAAAAAGAATTTACGATTATTCTTTATAGTTATATATTCTTAGTTATTAAAGTTACACGCTTTATATAAATAATATAAAGATTAATATCTTTGAATATGTGATATAGAAAAGCTTTCGTCGACTTATAAATAATCTTAATAATTTATTTAATCTTAAAGAGTAGAATACGAGAAGTCTTGAATATATCTTCTACATAACGTATATTATTTAATTATCCTTATAAGAGCTTCTTAATAAGATTCGCGTATGTTTAATTAACGAGGACTTTTAGAAAAGCTAATATAATTCGAAGAAATAGAACGCTATTTAAAGATAAGAGAAAGGTCTATTAATAACTTTAGCTAAGATATATAAATTCTAATTATTATTCTAGTTATTATTTATTAGAATAGCTATATTTACTTAGCGAGATTAAATTAGAAGAAAGTTTATCTTAATATTACTTATTAAGTGCCGGAGTTTAATAATTACTTAAGCTAATTTCGCTCTAACTTGTATATTAACCTGGAATTTTCTTATCTTATTCGTTATCTAATATAGAAAATAATCTACATTATAGAATACCCCTACATATATTAGAAATTTCTCAGATTATTTCATTATATTACTAATTTCTCATTTCATTTCTTTATAAGTAATCTAATATAACCCCCTCATAATATCCTCTCATAATATAATATAATACGGTATAATATGAGATATCTCATCAAATATACCAGACCTTTCCGACCCGTAACTGGGTAGCTCGCGCCCCCAGCACATATTAGGGAATCTATTGAAATTTGATCCTCAAATGTTGATGCAGGGATGATTCCCAGCCTTCTCACGGGAGCTGCTCTACCAGCCACCCAATTTTTATGTTAAGTAGAGTCTACTTCAGGGGAGCATTCAATCAAGTAACTTATTTTCTTAATATCCTCGTACCTAATTTTTAATAGATTATAAGCCCGATTCGTAAGGTATATAGATTAAGTCGCTATAATGTTAGCTTTCTATAAAGATTAATTTAGATACGCAGTCATCGTAAAGAAATCTCGTCGTTATAAAGAATCCTCGTCGCAAAGAAATCTCGCCGTTATAAAGAACTCTCGTCGCAAAGAATCCTCGTCGCAAAGAATCTTCGTCGCAAAGAATCCTCGTCGCAAAGAAATCTCGTCGTTATATAAAAATATCTTAAAGAACTATAGATAATTAAATATGAAGGCAGAAGAGCCTTGAAATAATGCATATATACGTGTGTGTGTGCGTGTTTGTATGCGTATGTGTGTTGGCATATAATATTAGAATAATATGTGCGTTAGAATAACAAGTACTAGGATAACGTAAATTAAATATCGTGTGATATAGGCTGAAATGACCTTGTTAATGATCGAAATAATCTTATTATTAACGACTGAAATGGCCTTATTAATAATCGGAATGATCTTATTATTAATAGTTAAAATAATCTTATTATTAACGATCGAAATAATCTTATTGTTAACGACCGAAATAGTCTTATTATTAATAATCGAAATAATCTTATTATTGATAATCGAAATAGTCTCGTTATTGACGACTGAAATAATCTTGTTAACGGTCGGAATAATCTTATTGTTGATGATAGAAATAATCTCGTTATTGACGACTAAAATAATCTTGTTAACGGTCGGAATAATCTTATTGTTGATGGTAGAAATAATCTCGTTATTGACGACTGGAATGGCCTCTGGAGTTTTATATATAATAACTTTATTTTTTCGTTCGAAGGATAATAATAGAGGAGTGTTGAAATTTAATACTTAAATATTCATGTAGAAATGATTCTTAGTCTTCTTACGAGAGCTACTCTATTAGTTATCTAATTTTTATGTTAAGTAGAGTCTACTTCAGGGAAGTATTCAATCAAGTAACTCATTTTCTCAACATCCTCGTACCTAATTTTCAACAGAATCTATTGAAATTTAGTCCTTAAATATTGGTTCCCAGTCTTCTCTTGATATTCGCCCGACTAGCCACATAATTTTATATGTTAAATAAAGTCGGCTTTAGGGGAGCATTGGAAAATTAATTAATTATTTCTAAATATTTCAATAAAATCTAAGACTAATAATTATCTAAATCTTTTTTTAGAGATAGATATATCTAAGCTATTAACTCGCTACTCTAGTAAAGTAACTAATAGATAATTAATAAAGAATTTAATAGATAATAAGCTTACTCTTCTAGTATAAAAAAGCTTAAAGATCTAATATAAATAGCTTAAGTGTTTCTATAGAGAACGTGAGAAAATAATAATATTATATATAAAAGTCTTTATGATTTTCTTAAATAAACGTAGTATCGTATTAGTCTACCTTTAAATGTATAAAGAAGATTCTTTATATTCTATAAGTACGATAGCTAACTCTTTCTATTCGCGATAACTAATAATTATAAACTTATATCTATCGTGTCTAGCTATTAAGAATTAATAAAACTATTCTACTACGTTTATTATAGATAGATAGAAGTAGTCTAATAAAAGCGTAATAATTTTAGACTATAGAGATAGCGAGTAGATATTATTCTTAGTAATCTTATTTAGTTCTCTAATATCTATTATAATACGTTTCTTATAATTATTTAGAATATTCTTTTATATAATAAATACTAGATAGCTAAATAACGTTAGCTAAGTTAACTAGTATATTTTACTCTACTCGTGTAACTTATTAAACGTGATATTAATTACTTTCCTATCTCGATAATTAACTAGATAAACTTTTACTAACTTTAATCTCGCGTCTAGCTTTAGTGAAATAAATATTTATTTCTTCTCTAATATATTAATAATCTAGTTCTAGTTAATAAAAAGATCTTAATAAGTCTATATAAGATTTATTAAAGACTACGCTTCGTTAGATTTCTTATAGAAAATAATATCGTTTAATATAATATTTTTAAGCAAAGGGTCGATAATTATAGCTTAAGAGTTTACTAAAGACTTTCTTAGGTTAATCTAAAAGAAGTCTATTATAGTAATCTTAGCCGTAATAGTTATAATTATAATAGTTAGAATAATATCTCTAGTAAGCTTTATCTTTCAATTTCGCTAATCTATAGCTACTAGATTAACTTAATAAGCTTTAATTAGAAAGTAATTATCTTAGTTATATTCTTCTAAGATATTAAGATGCTCTCTATAAGAAATAATAATATACTTATCTATATTTTTTTTTATATAAACGATTTAAAAGAATAAGTTAATAACGTAGACGTAAATATCTTTTACTTAGTCGAGTTAAAGAAAACATTATAGCTTAAAGAGTAAGTCTTAATATAATAATAATTCGCTAGTAAAAGCTATCTAGATTATTTAAATAAAACGCGAGAGCAAGACTACACGCGACGATAACTTAATAATTTGTTTAATAGGTTCTAAATAAGCTTAAAAATCTATAAATATAGTTATATCACGATAGTTATTAATCGTGATAATTTAAATAATAAAGTCTATTATTATTCACTCTAAGATAAGAACATTCGCGTTAATAAGTATATTAGCCTTAAGATTATTAATAATATATATCTTCTAAGTAATTTTAGTAAAGATATAAGTGCTCTTAAGTAATACGTCTTTTATATAAAACGTGAGAATAGTAAACTTATCTAAGTAATAAATCTTAAATTCTAATTCTAGATTAAAATCTTACTTATTATCTTCTTAATCTAAATATTAATAGATATAAAAATTTAATTAGTTATAGTTATAGTATAATTAGTATCTATATAAGATTTCTTCTTTTTATTAGTAGATTCTTAGCTACGAGTCGAAAAGATATAATATATTTGATGGTATGGGATTAGTTTTTCGAATACCATATCGAAAGGTATAAGATATCCCATAATCCCATTGGGTTTTTAATAAATATATTACGTAATATTTTTTTTATTCTAAGAATACGTAAAAAGCTTAAGCGAACGCTTATATAATTATAAAATTCTATAAATAGATTAAAAAGATATA
>JANQBS010000476.1:0-19586 GCA_033085395.1 Xanthoparmelia taractica | reverse complement strand
CTACTAACGCCGGTTTTGACGCTAATATCGGGAGTCGCCTATATTAAATTCACTAGCAGAATTTACTTTTTACCGATGTCATTGTAATTAAAAATTAAGTATATACATTAGAATTTTTAGATCTAGAATTTAAAAAAGCGTATTTATTCGTATATCGTATAAGAATTTCTATAATTTTATTATTAAAGAATAAGTTAAAGATTACGTATAAATTATTTAAAATAAGAATATCTAATAATTAACTCTCTCTATTAATTTATAATTGCTTAATTTTTATTAATTTATATTTAGATAATAATTAAGATCTTAAAGAATATTTTTTTGAGACCTTAGAAGGCTTAGGATCCTTCTTTACGTGATCTAGATTATTGAACGTCTTATTACGAGGCATAATATTGATTTATGTGACTGTTATTTGATCTTGGGACGCGTTGTTTTTTTGATGATTGCGGGACGGAGAGTAGGGCTGAGCCCCTGAAACGAGTGCCCTGCCAGAGGATGGGATAAGAGGGGAAAGGGATGAATGATAGACTGTAAAGCTCTCATATGCGACGTAAATACATATGTGTGTGTATAGTAAGTTTGATTTAGCTGCTTGAGACGCGGGATATATTGTCCATCTGGTATCAACCTAGAACAATGGTTTTCTTCTTCGGCTTAGCCTGCGCCCACGCGTCAATGTGTATTGTCCCAACGCCAGCCCTGTACGCCACACCCTCCTTCATTTGTACCACCATGATGTTATACAAACACCAGGATTTGTTGCTATCAAATCTCTGTTCGTCGAAGCCGTAGCCATTTCGGGAGGTATTGATATCAGGTGCGTTGGGGAAATGTGTTTTCTCGAGGGTCGTTGCTTCGCTGTCAACTAGGAGATCCGGATTTCCTTCCCCGCGATCCTTTTGCGAGAAGTTCTTCGCTCATGAGATCATGACAACCTCATAATGTCCTTCAGAGCTCAATGTGGCGAAGATATCTCCAGGAACGAGTATGTAGCCTGCGATGTATCCATCGGGATCCCGTAGAGCTAAAGGACAGACGGTATGATTTCCCGGTGTGCATTTATGGGAGTAAATGGCCATGGTCAAGTAGTGGCCCAGTCTAATTTCAAACTCACGCGTTACTTCAGCTTCAAACACAAGGTGATCCGTGCCTTGTCTCAGATGCGGCCCAATAATTCTCTCGTCCTCGGGTGCGGTGGGGTGGAAGAAATACTGATCTGGGTTCTTCACTTCCCAAAAGTATGGAACCCCTTTCTCCAACGCACTTTTCCACTCGCAGCGATAGAGAATACGCTTGATAGGGTCTCGATTCACGCCCTTTGGATATCGACAGTCTTTACTTGAGAAGGTCTTGCCGTCATCGCCAATCCACTCGATCCTAGAAAGATTCTCTTTTGTGTTACACCGTACTGTGCCAATCCAGCCGGCCCATGACCAACTCGGAAACATCGGAAGGCCAGTCTGAGGATCACGCCGTCGTATCATTGGGCCATACGGCTGCCATAGAATTTGCGAATCTAGCTCTGAACGAGGAATTCCAAAGAGTAGATCACTACGGAATAGAGGTCGAAGGCGAGCTGCTACTCCTTCAAATGCGTCGAGTATATCTGATGTATAGGTCAATTGGCGTGAGGTGTAATCCTGTACTGTCCTGGAGTATGAGAGGATATTGACGGCACGGGAACTCGGGATGAAATTTCGCGAGTAGTCACTGAGCAAACTGGGAAGTGGTGTTCCAATCATGCCACTCTCCGTACTGTCTACACTCTCCATAAAGGCATCTGGACGATGACGGCAGGTGAAGAAACACCTGGAATCAGCAACAAAGAGAACCCTACTCGAAAGAATACGCTCCTGGAAAGTCCAAGCTCGGGTATTCCAGGAAGATTCGTCGATTGCTTTGTCGAATGGTGGTGGTCGATTGGCAAGAGAGAGTCCTTGAACATTCTCGACGCGCTGTGTGAAAGTGCGCAACTCTGTTCGCCCTCCGGCTAATCCAGCATCGGCATTTGTTCCGGAAATTGCTGCAATCGTGAGGATGGCCGAGCCATAAATGATGTCCATGGCCGTGATTTGATTCGCTTTGTCTTCATCATCATCTTGGATGATACAAAGGCTGTCCACCCATAAAAATCGCTCTCCAAGTTCTCTCACAAGATCTATAGCATCTTTAATGGTCTTCGGTATTTGTTTGAATTTCTCTGAAAACCCTGCTGCCGTCTCAAGGTCGATCCTAATGCCTTTAGTATTACGAAGTGTCTTGCTGTGACCCCAAACATAGCTCAAAGCTAGGTATCGAGAAGCATTGTCCCCTTCGACAATGCACATTCGTTGCACGTCAATAAGTCGAAAGCCTTTTGGCAGACTGACGCGCGGACTCTGACAATGGGCTCCACCGCATTTTCCATCAAGGCACGTAGAATACCAATGTTTAATCATGCTAAGACTCATTCGGCTCATCGAGATAGACTTCCCTTTCGCTTTTTCGCCGTCCTGAATTTGTTGATCTTTGATCCCGTAAATGAGGAGGTCCGTAGAAGCGACGATCGACTTTCCTTGTGGGAGGGCATTGAGATAAATACAAAGCTGCATAGGGCCGTTGGAGTTGGTTTCCATTGCGAAAATCTGTAACTCACACGTAACAACCTTGTTATCAACCTCAAAAGGTAGCTCATCTTCGCCAAAAGCAACTTGTATCGTGTGGGTGATCAAACGACAGAACGCACATTCTTTCTTCCGGACAATCTGCTCGAGAGAGCTTAGTGGTACCTTTTCCAAAATCTGTCGCGGTGGGCTGTTTAATAGATACTGGAAGTTAATATGCCGACAAACAACACACAAATGACCTGGGTCAGTAGACGGCAAAGTCTCTGGATTCGCGATCCACCACCATCTTGAAGGTGCCGAGATATCCTCCTCCACTTTCGTCGCGCATTCTTTGTAGGTTTGCGCGTGCCAGTCCCAAAACACCTTCTCGAGCCCCGGATAGAGTTCATTTCCGGAGTCATCTAGGCCGGAAAGGCTTTGGCGAAGTTGTGAAATATCAGTCGTCTCGTCTCTACCACTTACATCCTGCTTAGCAGAGGTTTCAGAAGATTGTGTATCATTTGCTCGCCCATCCTGCCCATGCATATCGCTAGGGGTGCCTCCATCTGCTGTCATGGTAAAGACGCCCTATTCGTCTCATAAATTCAAACGGTACTCTAGTCGGCGTCATGGGCGATCGACTGGATGCTGGAAAATATATCTGTCAAAGTCTGAATCCGCATTTCTTGAGACTCGAGAGCATCCTCTATGAGAGTTGGCCTCTTATCCCCCTATAGTATATGAAGGTAAAGCTCTCTAAGTCTACCTTACATCCAGGCAGCACTAGCGCATGCTCAAAGAACGCTAAGCTTTTCCGGGCCGACATTGCTCCGCGATCCTACATGTCCGAGGGTCTGATGTACCTTAGATACCGTCTAACCGCCGCGGTTCCTTATACGTGCGGGCATAGAACATTGCACTACTTTACTAATTCTAGCCATGTTGAGAGATTAGTCACAAACTATAACTATCTGACGAGCCAAATCAGATGACGGATACGACATTTTCATGACAGGCAGGCCAAGGGGTACACACGGCAGATTCTCGAAAAAAGCCCACCCCAGATGATCAAAGCGTGAAAAGCAGTTATGGTACCAGTACCCAGCAGTTTACAACTAAAAATGTAGCTGCGTACATCCGTAGTCCACTAGGGTTGCCTTTTGAAATGACATTGCGGAACAAGAGCCTTCGTTTTCAGGTGCGAGAGACTCGATGCCGGCACCATTTGATGAGGCGGTCGGCGAAGTAGAAGCGGCTGGTGGATCTTGATCGCAACGATTTCTTAGATCAACTTCAGCTCAGGCAAGGCTTCAGCTCAGGCAAGACTTCAGCTTCAGCAAGCTTGCCCTACCGCTTGTAGCAAGATCTCATATTGTCCTGTAAAACTAATGTCGCTCTGTCTTCTGGACCAATCATCCTCTGATATACTACTACAGCGTAGCGATATGCCTCTTCAGCCTCAGCTGACCTACCCTCACGCATCCAAAGCATACCTAGATTATCCGATAATATGCTGATCGGTACGTCTTTCCGCCCATCTGTTGTATTTCGAAGTGCTTCGATTGCCTGTAGGTGAAGAGCCTCATAGTCCGTAGGCTTTCCCCAACACTCCTAAAACAGCCCAAGGCGATCGAGCATCTGCATTGTTAACGCAGCTTCAGCTTTCGCCAGTCTTTCCTGCCTCACGTATATCGTACCTAACGCATTCATTGCATGCAGTGTGAGCTCATGATCTAGCCCGAACACCACCTTCGCTCCCCCTGAGGCCCCGTGAAATACTGCCCCTGCTTCTGCTTATCTTCCCTGGTCAAAATAGAGAAATTCTAGGTTAAGGTAGATCTGAAGTCTCACAAGATGATTAGTCTCTAATATCGCCTTGGAGTCTGCAACTGCTCGCAGATACATAGACTCAGACTCAGACTCAGACTCAGGTAGCTTTCCTCGTTGGTGATAGAGAATTCCCAAGCCATTTAATGTGTAGAGGAGTTTCAAAAGCACCAAGACTCAAAGCGTTGCCTCCGGATAACCCTTCAGCACCTGCTGGTACATATCCTCTGCCTTAGCCAGCCTTTTCTGGCTTTGGTAGATGCTCGCAAGCTCATGGGCTGTGTCAATCGTATAGCTGTGGTCTGGACCCAACATTTTCCATCTCTCGGCATGACAGACTGATTCATAGCCACGGCGTCATCCAGACACCCCTGGTCCTGAGGTAGTATACCTGAATTACTAGATATGGAGCTTGTAAATCTTAGGTGTAAATCTAGAGGCTTTCCGCTTAGTACTTGGCGATAGCTGGCCTCAGTCGTTCTCCACATTCTTCTACCACTATAGGAATAGAGAAGACCGAGAACATGATCCGCGGTTTGAAGGTCATTTACTTGCTCTGGTTCAAGATCCTCAGTCAACATGTCCATCAAATACCGAGAAATGCTATTTACATGCGGCAGAAGACGCTTCTCTCAGTCGATCGGAGTGCAGTAGTGCATTCTTTACCACGATACCTCCAAGGCTGAGTGATGAAGATGATCGGCCTCTGTTGTAAGCCGTCCTCCCTCCGTTCACTGTCGAGTTCGTACACTACTTCTTTGCCATGATCAGACATCTTCTTGACGGACAATTATTTTCTATAGCTCTTGGTGTGGGTTCGTGAGTCATAGCCCCAAGTCTAGATTCGTGCGTTTGGCTATTTGGAGGGTAATAGATTTCGAAGCCAGAGAATCCCCTTGTCACCTGTCCAGGTCTCTTCACGATGGCCATTGAGTTCACCATGATATAGTTACAGCCTCACGGACCAGGGATGACTGACTCCACTATGGGTTCTTGACCACAATGAAGCAAATTCAGACCCCATGGCTGGTCATCTTCGTGAACGATGACTGGGCCGCAGTCATGTCTGAAGACCCTGGTGATGGTCCTACACCTTGGATGTGTCTGTAGTGGTTGGGCTTGAGGTTGGAACCTAGGATCATCAGACTTGAGGATGAGGCAGAGGAGTGCTTTTGCAACATACAGGCCCAGAACTACCGACCATCCTATCTCTGCTTAGTAGAATCCTCCTAACATCCTTGCTCACCTTTCCGACCGGCATCTCTGTCGAAGAGTCTCGTAGCCCGGCAAGTGTGATATTCAGTATGACAGGGAGAACTTGATTTGTACTGCTCGATTCCAGTCGGGGTTGGTGGGATTTCGAGCAGTCATTCTTCAAGGTCGAAATAATAAGATGGTGTATGACTGGTGCATTTTCGATGTGAGTGGGGCCTGACACCCAGCCTTGCGCACGTCGAAAAGTAGTATGCAAGTCGAAAACGTTGTCAACGCTTTCCAATACACCAACAGCTAATCACATTCACACTGCATGGGAGTAATTTCATTTCATACAAGGCGGAAGGGAAATGGTGCTTATTGGTAAACTGCAGCAACAAGAGTCCACGAAAAAGGTTCTTCGCACCTTTCCCATAGGTACCTTATCTTCCTCTAGGCACAGACCAACTGTTACTTCAATGGCTCAGCGCTAGAAATCGCGCCTCTCGTCATTCATGCAGTCATGTGGCCTCCCTCCGCTATGCAACACAGTCGCTACCACCTTAAACCATGGCTCACTTCTTCCCCTCCCCTCTCACCCTAAATCAGCCCCCCTTCAGCTCATCTTCGCATTCGAAAAGTCCATCTCGGGATGACTTTTCTTGAACTTCTCCAAAATATCCAATTTCCCCTGCTCATCACTAGTCGGTTTCCCCATCTCCTTCTGCCGCTGATCATACATCATTTTCTCAACCATACCCCTCGTCTCGCCGTCCAGATCCCCCAACTTGCTATTCTCCGGCTGTATCTTGGCGGTGTCAAGGAAGTAGGGGGCGTTAGTGGTGACGGAGGCCCACCATTGCTGCTTGTAGGTTTTGTCGAGGTGGATGGAGATGTCTTTGCCCGAGGAGGTGGGCTCGAGCGTCCAGGTGGATTCGGAGGGGCGGATCTCGTGGGGGAGCGGACCCTAAGAGAGAAAGGAGGATCAGCGCTGGTTTCGCATACAAAGGTAGGGCATGGTGTAAGACGTAGTCTGTGGCTGCACGTACATCAATAAAAGGCTCCTGGCCCTTCACCCCAACCTTGAGCTTCGTCTTGGTCATATCCACTATGATGTCTTTACCGCGGAGGTTCGAGGGAACGGAAATAGTAATATCAAGGTCTGATATCGTCTGAGTCCATTTGTATGGTAGCTTGGCTTGCTCTTCTGCCTCTCTGGCGCGGTCCTCTTTGTCTTTTCTCTCGCGTTCCGAGGGCGTAGGAGAGGTAGACATTTGATGTGTTGGCAGAGGTCGTTGGGCAAGATTTTGGTGGCACTTTCGTGTACTTACAGAGACAGGCGTGTAATACCTGAGATCAGAAAATCCTTGAGAGAAATGGATGGAAATATGGAAACCCTAAGCCCCTCGGCTAGGTTACCTCATTCGTCAATCTATACTACGCTAGCTCGAACGGCAGAATTCTCTTGCAAAGCAGATAACACAGCTCACGCAAAAGACGTATGCTCAACTCTTGATCATGCTGTACCACTCTAGCTAACATGAACACTGCGACGAGTTCGATCGTGGATCAGGATAGTGGCCCCATTCCCAACTACTGACCCGCAATTCCTTCACACGCCACCCCTCGCCGTAAGTCCCTTCGCACCCCATCTCCCTTAGAATTTCGTATCGAGCCAATACTATCACGCCACATCAGATATGCCATCGGTTCAACTGCAATTATTTTGCCGTCCAACCCTATGATATATGGCAAACAACTGCCTAGAAAATCGCTACAACAAGTTATACAGTATCAAGCATTCTGCTGAGTGCTGTGCCGGCAGCAAATGTCCCAGAGCCATCCAATTCATTAACAGCTTACACATGGAGCGTTCCTGTTTGCAAGATTTCAGAGATTCTAATTCTCGCTCTAAGGTCACTTCATAATAATTCAATTTCGCCATCCACACAAGCAGAACCAACATTACAAAACGCAATACTCCCAGCATAAGCCCTCTTTCTCATCTCGACAAGTGATCTTTGAAACACCTCACCACCCTGGACGCGACTGAGACTGCATATGGAGTTCGAGGACGCGCTTCAAAAGCACCGCGCCAAAGCCCTCAATCTCAGTGAAACACTTCGTGTACTCTTCAACAGCCCGGCCCCCTATCGTATACACCAAATGCTCCGCCAGATTCTGGAGGACGAACTTTTGAAGACGCGAACTCTCGGCCGTATTTTGGAAGACTGCTTTAATAACCTCTGGTCCGATTGGTGAAAACGTCCAGTCCTCCTCCGATACCAGGCTCACATTAATTTCGTCCATGACAGCATCCACGACTTCTTTAATGTCCAAGTAGTCGGCGAGGATGTACATGCGGCAAAGTAGTAGGAAGGCAGCTTCCAGACCCGCGTTGCTTTTACTGTGCGTCCCGAATAGTGTCGTGCAGTAGTCTGTTACCCCCAACTCCTTTTGATATATCCATTTCAGAATGAAATCGAACGTCTCGGGCGCGTGTTCAGGAAGATATAGAGCGTTTTCTTCGAATTCTTTGAAGTGTTTGCCACCACCGTGGTCAACAAACGTACGCTGCACCACCCTTGAGTAGTGGAACAGTAGATTCTTGGGCACCGAGAACTGAACCCTCTCTGGACCAACGAAGACATCGACACCTGACCCTCGCAGCAGCCTGCCTCATGTCAGAGGATGGTAGTGTAGGTCGACTTATGAGGCTACACACCTTCTGAATAACGTTATCTTCCCTGCAGTCTCCTTGGCCGAGTACGAGTCTTCATGCTGTCGTGCTCTAGCCTCGCCGTACGTAATGTTGCCTTCTGGATCTAGGATTTCATGAAAGACAGTTTGGGTTTCATGGACCGCTCCGCTCAGAAGTGGCTGACGAGCATCATGAAATGACGTTGCTGTTGATCTCGAGGTATGCCAATAAAGTCTTTTTGCGGACGACATTGAGCTACCCATGATGTGCCTGGAAGGGTTGTGCTCTCAACAATGAGTTGCGGTAGGGCAGAGGGTACTAGTCTTTGAAGAGGTAGCAGGCTCCGTGAAGCAACAATCGAAAAGATGCTGCCACCAGTACTCGACTTTCGTCGACGAGCTCACCGTCAAATCAAGGCGATCAGCACTAATTATCCACAAGTTGCTCCTTTCCGCGTCAGGTTCGTGCAAATTAGAAGGTTGAAAGCGAAGAGCGGTGGAAGCAGATCTGTGTCACTGCCAAAGTTCGGACATAAGAGTCCCGATGAAGGATCAAGTTCTTGGCGTCCCTGCATAAGTGTCGAGGAATTGCCACCTACCATACCAAAGTGTGGTATGTGTCCTTATCCTTGTCGACAGCCAATTTGAATTGTGAGGACGGAGAAGTTGACCTTGTAGCTCAGCGGGAACGAATGAGAAGATCTACGCCTCTTCACCAGCCGGCAGTGGAGACCTGAGGGTTGGAAAAACAATCGCACAGGCAACCAGACTGCGCTCGAACGAGCAAACACTTGGCACTGCGCCGCATCGCTAGGCATTAAAACATATGGAACTTGAAGCGAAACGAACTTGGGATAAACGATTTAGATTGCAGATTTGGTAGAGTATGTTGTTGGATACATCTCAGTTAACATGAGGTATAGCGCTGGGCCAATTTATTTCCTGAAAGGTACTTGGCGGCGCATACGCCAAGGATCGAAAGACCTCCGTCATGAGGAACAACCTCGCCAGCAGGTACAGCAACGTACATGTCGTCACAGAAGGCCTTAGCAGTGCATTTGTTTTGTAATCCGACTCGCTGTCTTTTCTGGCATTGTGTAGCGTTATAAAGTACATGGCAGTGCCCAGCAGGGAAAAGCAGATGGTCACGCAGCAAGATATGCGCCACAGAATCCGCTCGACTGGCGTCGGGAACTCGAAGTTCCAAGCAATGGAGTGGACAGCGCCAAAGAGAGCGCCGCCAAAGCCGATGCCTATGAAGACTGGGTTGAGATAGAGCGTATCCTTCTGTTGCGGGATTCGTATCGGTATGCCGCGGGTCCAGGGAAAGATATTTTCTGCCATGGCTCGAATCGCCACCCCATGAAGCCAAAACTCTTTCACGAATAAAGTCGATACAGGAGAACGGGCTGCTAAGCCGATGATTTGCTCGCGGGTAAGAACACTGGTGGCATCGATGTATGTGGGTGTCATGACATCCTGGGGTTTATGCCACAGGAGGACGTATGTAGCGATTGCGCAGACGGCGAAGGCAAGAGTCGTAATCTCGAGTAGACTTATTGCAAGACCTTCGCTTCCGCGTGCGATCATCTGAATCACAAGCCATGTAAGCTGTACAATCGCGGCTCCCTTAACAAATACGTCCCCCTTACTTCGGTCTTCTAGATCTGCAGTGCTAAGCTTAGGTGGGCCTGGAATAATGCCCTTCTGACACGCATAGAGTAGTTGAATCGATGATAAAGCCCAGGAGCCTCTCCATGTTTTATGGTGCACTTGCAGGCGTCTTGGCACGACCGGACTAAGGGCATACGTACTAGGCACCAGACCTGTAATAATGTCGTATTCTGAGAAGTCAGGACTGTTGACGAGCGTAACGGCCGTCGCTCCGGTTTGTGATAAGTCTTGTAGAGGCACTTGGTCTGCGGGCAGCCTCAGCGACTCGCGCTCTATCTGTGTCTGCACCACTGCTCTTTTAGGCTTTTCCATCGCTTCATCATCAGAATTTTGCTGCCCTGTGTTGCTGCTCGGCTCGACGGACTGGTATGGAGGACACGATAGAGGGCTTGTAGGAATCTTGTAATCCTTGATGCTAGACACATCTGGACAATTTCGGCAAGGAACACCGCAGATCTTTCGACAGTGATCTAGTTCTGTCGCCTCAGCTTTCTTGACCTCTTGCTCGTAATAAGGTGGGTCACCGTCACGAGTGACCAGTCTAGGGATTTGACGCGATCGCCCGAGCGCAGTCGGCTTTGAAGGCTCCAGTGATGTTGGCACGGCTGCGACTTCAAAGCGGAGCACAAAACCTCGCATGTTCGCAAAGAATCCATGTGCAGTCGTCCATGTTTCTTCTCGAGATTCCTCTATGCCACGGTGGCTTCTGCTGTCGAGACTTTCATGTGTGCCGTTGGCCGCAAACCACTCTTTAAATTGTCTCCGGCTGTCATGCGCTGCTAAGCACTCTGAAAGGGCCTTACAAAGAACGTATTCTGGAGCAGCGATAGTCAAGCCCACCCACTTCAGCTTTGTATAGTTGAAGCTCACTTTTCCCCAAAATTTCCGGATCGCCGACACCTTTTTGTATTCCTTCTGGACAGGTACCATGAGATGCTGGACCGTCCAAGTGCAGAGTGAGAGGACGGCAAAGCATGTCCAAACAATGTTCATCGTTCCCCTGACCTGGGGATTTGACACATAATCGACATGCTGGGTAGGTGTGGTGCAATTTGGCTGCCAGGCCGCGAAAGCGTCCACTACAACTGTAAAGAGAAGCACGACCAAAAAAGAGAGTAGAGAGAGCATAGTAGCAATGAAGACATGCTTGAGTGGTAAAAAGTAACGGGAGTAAGCATAGAGGATAGATATATTCTCTGGAAACAATTTGAAACGCAAAACTGTCCGGGATTAAAAGCTAACCTAGCTTGGGTTAGACTGCCGGCTTTAAGAATCCAAAACCGAAGGGGCATGAACAGCGCTTCAGAGTTCATTATACCTCGAGGTCGGCGAGATTGTCGAGGAGTCAAAGCTGTGGCGAGACGTAGTCCTCCAGCCGGGTTTCTACAGAGTCTGCCCAAAGAAATGGAAGAGCGTTCCGGTTCGGCAACGCTGTGCAAACTGGGATAACTAGCGATGGAACAACTCGACAAGTACAAGCCATAACCCTTTTTCACCTGTATCCTTGACCTGAGAGTATGGACCTGTGATTCGAATGAGATCAATACATCTCTGTCCTCACACTTCGGACCTTCCTGATTGTCCGATTGCGATCACCCTGTTGTGCAACCCATATCTTTCTTGATGTGGCACCAATTGTTCTAGTCTCACCTGAAAACAGATTTTTTCTCTGCGGTCTCTTCTTGCAAAGTGGAGGCGTCTTGGCTCGTTTTTGCCAGCGATTGTGCTGGGGACTAGGACCTTTCAATATTTACGCCATGTAAAGACAATGCCACAAGTCAAAGTCTTCATACTGAGATGCCGTCTGATGGACTTGGATGTAACAAAACTGCTTGACTCGATGCATAAGCAAGGATTACATGTGCGATGTCGTCTTGTCTTAGTGCTAAATTGAGCCGTCGCGAACATGCATCTTACACTAATGGGTCGGCTCGACGTTGGTGGAAACTCAAAGTGGCATCGCAGGTGTAAAGCTTGTTCTCAATCTATTACGATGTGGTGGGTGGAGGGAATAATCCGGTAAGTCTCATTCTTGCTATATCACAACGACCGCCATAGCTCTGATGTTTGTCTTCCAGACATGTAACAGGTTCTAGCTCATCCTCTGTTCTTGCAGTTCATTATCCCTCTTCTTTTTCATTCTTCTGAACAAAGCTTTCACCAACCCTCTAACGGCCTTGGGCCCTTCCAAGAGTTCGTCATAATATTCGTAATCATGCCCCTTTCTATCCGCTAGATCATCAGCCACCTCTTGCAAGATGTACTCATACATTGTCGAATCCTCGGGTAGATTCTCTAAGACCGTTCGAAAGGTTCGAGGCTGAACCGGCAACCTGTCTCCGTGCCGGACGAGAACACGAAGTTTCTTCATTATTTCCAGCCGAATTCTCACAACTTCTATTCTAGCACACAGGCAATAAAACTCACAGAGAAGATGACACCCATCACCTAACGCTTTTTGGTCACCCTCATCAACAAGTACGGTGGCCTCGAAAAGATCGAGGGCGAGACTATCATGGAGCATCCAGTTGAATAGGAGATCGAACGCCTCTTGCTCGTCAATCTTTAGGAACACGCTGTCACCAGACGTTCTCGCAAGAAATCCGTTCAGAAGGCGATTGAAGTAAACGGAGTGTGAGCACAGCATATTTCGAGACACTGCGAAGTGGCTTTTATTTGGGCCAACGTAGATTATTTACTTTTGGTTCCATAAACAAGCTACACGAGTAGCAGTCAGCTATGCGGACCTAAAGGAACAAGACCCAGCCCCCGAATGGTTAGTTAGTATGTTTGCACTCATGTCCGTTATCGAGTGCTCATAATTCTCATTCCATACTAGACATGCCGTTGTTCTTTAGATTGGCTAGAGAAGTGGAGGAGTGTTGATCAGCAAAAACCCAAAATACCTGGGGAAGAACACAAGAGGGTGAGAAACTTCAGGACACATCTACCCATGCCTCTCTTTAAGAGGTCGTTGGTGCCCTGGTTTGCTACCAAACACACGATAAGACATTCAGGCAAACGACCGACAATTGGCAGGAGTTCATGTATCACAGTCTTCGTGGACGGAATACATTATAGGCTATTCTTCGCCTTCCGACGACCATCAACAGTCGTCATTTCGTCTAAGCTGGTCACTAGCATGCTGGGAAAGGATACTTGAAAATCGTGATCACACTGAGTCTATCCTGTGCGCTGGAAGACTCTATACGAGCTAAATAATGTACAGGCGACTTTCGATCTTCCGGAATCGTTCCAACCCAAGACTATTCCATTCCCGCTGCGAATTCGGGAACTCCGCCAAACCTGTCGCGGGAGGAATTCCCTAATCTTGCGATATCTCGGAAGCCTAGAAACCCTCTTGCCCAACGTTCCGTCTGTTCCCCTGACAATACTCTTGCCGTTGGTAGCATTATCGCGACTCGCTGTGATTTTCGTAATCACCAATGACTGACCAACTCTGTCGGATCCCGTAGTCATAGTTGAAGGATACCCATACGCCTACTCACGGAACTTCAGCTTCCTCCACTCCGCTTATGACTGCTGCGTTGCTTGTATAGTTAACGGCCAATTACACCGTTACCATTTACGAATACAGTGCAGACGATAGGGCGATTTATTGCCAGGGCGAGATCACCGGCACTTGCGATCTAAAACTACGTATAGAATGGATTCATGCCCAGATATCTGCTTAGAATGAATAGGACGGAGAGTATACCTACACTGGGGAAGGTCGTGGAGATCCTGACGGTAAATCACCATCAGTAACGGGGACTGCGGGCACTACAGGTATGATCCAGATGGTTATCCATTGGGATGATGATGGGGTTGTCTAGCTTCGTAGGTAACGGAATGCAGTGAACATACAGTGAGTGGATAGATGGATTGGTGCACGAGAGGCATAAACCAGCCATCACAGTCTTCCTGTGCAAAGCGATGAGTCGATAATTTAATACAATAAATGATATGACAAATATATCACAAATATCCGCTCTGTCCACCGCCAGCCTATACCAGCAAGGTCCGTGATTAGTGCTCCCTCTCTCCCCGAAGCCATCTTCCTCTTCACTCGCCATTTACCATCCATTCTCCGTCCAAATGCTCAAAGACTGTCTCTATTCCCTTCTCACACAGCGTTTCCATCTCATAAACCAGCAACTCCGGTCTCCTAAAAGGTTTCAACGCCAGATCTCTGACACTTCTGTCTTCGAATTATAGACGTCAAAAGCGGCCTTGAGCTTTCCTTGCCTCTCTTGCACAAGTCTCATCAACCGTCAAAAATAATTGTAAATGCATCTATGCACTCACCCCGAATCCGTGTAAATGAACCTAGGCTCTCAAAAATACCATGAGACAACTAGGCAAAGAAGAAACCCAGGAAGAGCAGTAAGACCTTGTGGGTAGAAGATAGGATTGAACGATTGACCTGAAATGGCTGCAGTAGAGATAATATACCCACTCCGCTAATAAATTCACGCCTCTCTAATTTGCAAGAGAGAAGAAAAACTTAGCGCATATATCTAGATACGAGCAAAGACGATCAGTAAGCGGGTGCGTTGGCGGCTATTTGGCCCCTTGGATGCTGGGCTGCCTCTCGGTGGAGGCCATTACAGCGGTGCGGAAGTGCGACCGCAGGCTGCGATGGCTGAGAGGATTGCCATCTGCATGCAAGACAGACGCGGCAAACACATCCAGGTTGTTTTCGCTCAAGGTGATTCGGGCTAGGTAATAGGCGCCATTTGATTGATGGATGGAAATGCCATGATGAAGGTAGGGTGGCGTAAAGCCGGAAGTTTAATGTAGGGAGGGGCAAGGCTTAACTGATCGAAAGGGGAGGAAATCTGCAGGCAGAAAACCTTTCTCGACAGACGCGACCGCAGTCTCCAGGACTTTTAAAGCAATCTAGAAATCGTCATGGGAAGGAATAGTAGGATCTCGAAATGACAATCATAAGCCTACAAGTCTTCTTCATCACGGATTACCAGGCAAGCTCTTTCGAAATATCCTAATTGGACAAGAAAAACTAGCCCCGAGATAGGTAAGCGTGGCTTTAAGTAGTAAACCGTGTAGAGTTGGGGCTCCCTAGTCAAAATTGAAGATTGGCACCTCGGGGCGGATGGTGCTGTGTGGGTCTGATTCGTGTTGGAGTTCGGGCACGGTGCTTGAATTCACGGGTGAAGGATTTCTTCGCTCGAAGCTTGTGTTTCTGAGTAAGATTGCGTCTTCAGTCCTCGCACGGGCATCTTTAAGCATCTTCCACTCTGTAAGATCCAGCCACTCCTCATCACCGTCGTCTTCTTGGAAATTGAAGTCTTGCGGAGGATCAAAGCGAACGGACGTTTGTACTTCCATCCCCTTGTGGATTGGGCGATAAACACCAATAACTCGAGATTGTGAAGCATTGATCTTTCAAATCGTCACATTCTCTGCGTTGTTCTCAACAGGCTGCTATTCCTTGAACTTTTCGTCACATCAAGAGCATCAATCTGAAAAAGAACTTCTTCTCATCCTAGAGAGTCCCTGGAATTTTAAAGACAACCGCACCGAGTGCGAAGGCCCTTGGACGGTATCGAATTCACCTTTGACGTATCGGTTACTGTTGTATCTATGTTCTCTTGTGTCGCCGTTGTCGTATCCAGTGAGAGAAATGCATCGTATGACAATCATGATGACGAACGTTATGGTTATGATGATGATACAGCAGGCGCAGTACCACAAGCTGCGTGAGAGTGGTCTCGTGGTTTCGCCCAGTTCGTTCCCCAGCTGTATACGGTCCTCTCCTAGCCCCATGGGCATTTTTTCCACGCGACGAGAAGTGGGGAATTTCTATGATCATGTTCGACGCTGGAACAGATGGGCCTGGTACTGACTGTACAGATTCTCCCCTGTCATTCGCTTTGCGACTGCTTGCCAGTCTAGTTTCTGTGTTTTGCATATCATGTCATTAACGTCCTTCCCTTCCTTTTCAAAGCTGAGTAAGTAAGAGTTGTGGGCACAATAGTCGCCGTACTCGGCCTTCGTTCGCGGGTTTGCCATGAGATTGGAGACTTCAACCGAGGTATTGCGCAGTCCATGTCGACGATTACATTGGTAAGCACGACCTCCTAAACCGAAGGGACAGCCCTTTCTTACCCATCAACATTTTGCTTTTTGGCGCTGTTCTGTGGTTTCCTTATTCGTCGCGTACGTATCCTGCACGTCGCGTATTCCAGACTTCATACCTGTTCAAGAGTTGTAAGACGAAGAGGCATAGTAAGGAATGGCAATGAGCATCCGGGTCAAAAGATCTCACGCGTTATATCTAGGGTCAGATATAGGTGACAAAGAATATATCTCGCGTAAAGGTAAAAAACAAAAGAAGCTGTCAAAGAGGGTGAAATGGAAGCATTTCGCCCCTAATTCTCCCCGTATCCGCTTTCCCTAATAAAAAACTCCCTCCTAGGGCGCTCAAGACAGGTAACGTTTGTAACTTTAGCGAGCTCCGTCATCGAAGTTGGCGCGTAGGCTCTTCTTGACGGACTTCAGGAGTCTCCATTCCGTGCATAGTTCTATGCTCGTTGTATGATCAAGATGTTGCATCGGTAAGTCTTTGGAGACATGACCGCTCTTGAATCTCAATGTATAGTCGTCGATTCTGGTCTGCCATACTGTCGCCTTGTGCCCATCGACCTGATGATATCGGTGTTGTCTTCATTGTCGCCACTGGTGGTCTCGTACATTTATGTTCTGCGAACGAAAATTTGATAACTTACACAACCAAGTGGAGAGGTATTGATGTCTTGTCCGAGATAGATCTCAAAGGCTTTGACTGCAGTCCTCCTTAGGACTTCTAGACGATGATGTTAACCGTAGATATCTTTGATCCAATACTCTTCTTTTCAAAGAAACCAATGGATATCACCGATCTCAGCTTCAGTCTTCCAAGAATCAAGCTCCATGGGTCTAATATCACATGGCGAATGAGCTTCTCAACCTACTGGATTCTTCGAATTTTCTCGCTGCCGTTTTTTAGTTACGGCGAGCGTTCTCCACAAAGATGTCATGATGTTCGTCAACGTCACCTCTGGTTTGATCTATCATTTAGCGATAGTTCCAGCTTTGCGGGGTCCGATAGAAAGGCATCTGAATGCAAGGCCTCATCAGGCAAGCAAGCAAGGACGATATATCTGCCATCCGCAGGCTATACCTGTTGGCGATAGGGCTGTGTGATCCGTCCCTTTTGAATACATCAGTCTGAATCATCCATCAAGCCTTCCCCCTCCACATCTTTTTCGTATCTTTCTTGCTCCTCTTGGGATCTCTCTCTCTCCGTCCAGATGACGCTGCATATTCTCAGTGACCCTTCTGGCGGCAATCGCAGCATATGTAACGTTCCTCGTATCTGGATCCTCAAAGGTGCCCAGGCTCTGGCTTCGATGTCTGCTAGCACATTCTTAACTCTACCCAGGGCTGCTGTCTCCAGCTCATTCTTTGTCCTTTGGTGGATGATAGGTATCTTTTTTGCTCGGAAGTCATTTGTTAAGCGATCCCTCGTGGCTTACAACAGCTCTGCTTTCTTCTCGCGGTGGATCTATCTTGTAATTTTCTTCATCAACTACTCCTAGTACCCAGTATCGCAGTTGGCACAATGATAGGCATGCGCCTTCAGTAGCTTCTAAGTCTCGGTGTCAGCATTGTACTATCTTCGAGGATATACTGAAACTGGAAGTCGCTCTTCTTTTCTCTCGGAAGTGGGTGGCTGTGTTCTACGACTCTCGGATCAGCCTTTTGAGCTTCTTCTTCGATGCTCTCGTAACATTATATCCGGACAAGGTACGCTTTGAAACGAGCTTGGTTGTTAGATGACGGAGAGGCCATCACAGTACCTGCGTTTGTTGCGTCGTCTTTAGCAAATTAGGCACTCGTCGAAACCTCCTTTCATCTCGCAAGTTCTTTTTTATTCGCACATTCCCACAATTTTTCAAATATGGGTCTGCAGGAGGAGGGAGATGGATGGCCCAGTATAGGCACATGCCCAACTCGGGAAGAGGCAACGCCGTCGGCTGGCCGCCGTAGTCTCGGCGATTTAGATAGTCTCTTCACCGTTGGCGTCGAGTTTTCAAGGAAAGTTTGGATCCTGGCGAGTATCTCAGTTCGTGTTGGAGGCGTGCGTCACCAGAGCACAATTTTCTTCTGAGCTTGGGACCACTGATGGGAACAATTGTCAGCTGTTACAATACTCGTGAGCTCTGGACTTGAAAGACATACTTGTGTATCTGGGCAAGTGAGGTGGGGCGTAGGTAGGACCTGAACGGAACAAGGAGCCACGAAAGGCCCACGCAAGGGACTGTACTTGCCAGGGTCTCAGTTCCCTAACGGGATACCTTATACCTAATGGAATACCTTGTGGGAATTCTGGTTTGCGGATTAACATAGATAAAGGGCGTCCATACACATATTCCCAACCTTGATCATCACGCGACACTTGTTAAACAATATTTCGGAATGCTGTGCGAATACTAGGGCTAGAAGGGTTTCGAATCCGGCCATTCCGAGATACTGCTGTACAGTCTATCTGTACCCACATGTTAAATATAAGTATTGCTGTTTGTGCTCAATATTGGGCCATGATTCGTGAATTCTCTGATCCCTGAGCTGAACTTGTAGCTTGTTGGAATTCAGTCAATAGGAGGCCGTTCGCCGCAAGCTGACTAAGCGTCTTGGCGTTTCTCTATATCCTAGCTAGATAGTTCGTCACTCCTAATCAATCAAGCAATCAATTTATACTATATATAAGATCACTTAATTCTCTAATCTAATGAATTATAAGCTCGAAATTTTATATTTATAATCTCAATTCTTATTAACTAAGGAATAATTACTTAGTTAATTACTAACTACGTGTGAAGAATAGATATCTAAGTACCTTGTCTTTTATAGAAGTTAAACGAGAATTCTCACAATATCTAATCTTAATATAATTATAATATAATCGTTTAATATATAGACGAAAGTATTAATATAGATTTAGAAGTTTTCTAAGCTTAAAGAGTAGAAAAAATATTGATTATAATCTAAGAAGATAAGAAGTATTCTTAAGTATTATAATCTATAAGAGATATGTCACGGTTTTGACATGTGCTCTCCGAATACCAAGCCCGATGTGGATCAATGTTGCTCCGGAGAAGAGTTTTCGGAGTCTTCGTAGCATATTCGATCAATGGAAGCAGTCAATCCCACTACACGTTCATTCGTTCGTGACAAGATAATTAATTAAGAGATTAAAGTCTTCTCTAAAGATCTATCTAATAATTTAGTATCTACGAATATATAAGCGTTAGTCTATTAAGTAGCGATTTAAATATAAAAAAATCGAAATATTTAAGAGTCGAAGCTTATTTATTTAATATATAATAAAAAACTAACGAAAGTAATTAAGAATAATAATACAATTATAAATCGATAAAGTAAGCTATAGACGAACTATTCGAACTCTAGTTTCGTCTTACAATTTACTAAATTATAGAAATTATAAATTATATTTTTTTATAAGTACGGGTCGGAAAGGTGTGGTATCTGTTGAACATAGTCGTTTTCAACTTTTTTTCAACTTTTTTTAAAAAA
>JANQBS010000475.1:0-19604 GCA_033085395.1 Xanthoparmelia taractica | reverse complement strand
ATCACGTAATATATTTATTAAAAACCCAATGAGAGTATGGGATATCCTATACCTTTCGGTATGATATTCGAAAAACTGGTCCCATACCATCAAATATACCACACCTTTCCGACCCGTAAATAATAGTAACGCTTAATTTCGTTCTACTATAGCGAATATCACGAATTACTTATTAGATATTAATTCTATACTTAAAAACTACTCGCTATCTATTATTCTTTTAGCGATACGTATTTTATCTTTTCTAAAAATTTATACTACGTATTTTCGAAAAGTTAAAAAGCATTTGTAATTACTCTAGTAAATATTATTAGACACGCTCTACAAGTTAAGAACGTTACTATTTTTCCTAAGCCGATTATAATAATACTCGCTTTATAATTTAAGAAGTTTAATTAAACGAGTTATAAGTATCTTAATATTCTCGAGTAATAGATAAGAGAAATTATTAAATATTTAATTTAAGTTATCTTAAATAGACGAAGAAATATTAAAGTCGTTGATTAAGTATTAATATTAATATTCTAAAAAATCGTCGAGATAGATCGATTCTTCTCGACGAGTTAAAATATTTCTTATTATAAATAATTAATAAATTAAGCTTTAGGCGATTAATATTACGATTTAAAAAAAGTTATTAATTAATTACGTGCACTCGCATTACTATCTTCTACTAACTATACGTCAATCTTATCGTTAGCCTCGACTTCTTTAAATATCTCTTCTACTATAGATTCGCCGCAGCTCTTATCTATTACTATATTATTCAACTTCTTAAGATATTCTTTATCCCTTAATTTATTATCTACGATATTCGACACTTTAGCGAAGAAGACTATTTATTATAATTCTATAGACTCACTAAAGCAAGCTAATATAGTTAATATTAACTTTATAAAGGCTTAGCGAGCGAAACTTCGTTAAATATTTAATATTCTTATTATCGATTTTACTAAATTAGTTAAATAAGTAGACTTATAAAATTCTTAAGATTCGTCTAATAATAGCAATAACGCTACGTCGCAATAACGATTAGAAGAAGTTAATTTCTTTAACTCGTATCTAGCTTTATTAGTAGATATCGACCTTATAATTAAAAAAGATAAGAATATATATTATTATAATATATATCTTTTTATAAAACGAGTAAAGAATATAATTCTAATGAAAGAAAAGAAGTTAATACGCATTAATTTAAATATCTATCTTCGTGATATTATTCTTATTTAATATATAAAAGAGCTTAATAAGCTTAAAAGATTAATATTACGATGAATAAATAAATAAATAGTAAGTCTAAATATTATAGAAACGCTTTAAATTGAGTTATTCTATCGCTTTTACTTCGCTAATTAACGAACGCATTAATATCGTCGATATTCGCTTCGATAAAGAATTATCTAATTATATTTAAGTTATAATTAATTACGTAAAGAATATTAGTTTTAACTTCGACTTCTAATAATTAATATAAATTTAATATAATTATAGTTTATTATTAAAGCGAGATATTAATTAATTCACGAAGAAAATTATATTAAATAGATTCTTAAAAGAGATTAAAGAATAGAAGAAGATTTAATAAAAGATCTATCGTAATTAGCGATAGTCATCTCGACCCTATAATAATAAGTCTAATAATAGCTATAATTAATATTAATCTCGCTCTTAATAGTTATAATAATAGGTATTAAACTCTAATTAATAATTATATTATAGCGACTATTAATATTAATAACCTTAGTATACCCGACTATATTAGTCTCTATTTCGTATCTTTTAAAATTCTTATTCGTCGCGCGAAATTTACTCTATTTACTAGTCTTAAAATAGACTATCGTCTCTATCGCCTTAATAGTCCCGCTTATAGATAGTAATAGATCTCGCAAACGCGTTAGATTCTCTCTAAAAATAGCAATAATCTCAATTCTATCGATAGTTATATTAATCTATCTATAATAATTAAACTAATTAATCGTTTCAATCTTATTAAAATAAATATTTAATATATGCTTAATTAGTCTATTTTAAAGACGGGAATAAAAAGAATAAGATAGATATTTTTAAGATCGATAATTAAATTCTAAATAGTCTTTTCGAAGATAAGAAGAAATCGTCTTATTAATTAAATAGCTACGAGTAATTAAACGAGAAATATTAAGAAGATTATATTAACGCTCACTTTATTATGTAAAAGAAGTTTATCTATCGTCGTTGCGAAGTCGTTTATTACTTTAATAATAAGCTCTGACGATATATATATATTTATTATAATAAATAGAAAGAGTCGACGACGTTTTAGATAGCGTCGCGTAGCGCTAATAATCAATAAAAGCGTTCGATTAAAATTACGTAATTATTCGCTATTACTAAGAAAGAATATAAATTTTATTCTTAAAAATACGCTACAATATATACGATCGTTAAGAAGAAGTTAAACTTTATCGACGTAGAAATTAATATCTATTATATTATATCTATTCTTAATAAAGTATAATATCTTTTTAAATATTTAATTATAGAAATTCTTCGCACTTAAAAGTCTATTATCGTACGCGAGATTAAGAGTATTAGATATATTAGCTTCGAATATATAAAGATTAATACTTTTTAAAAGAAGAAGCGATAGAAACGCTCGCTATAATTAAGATTAATCGAGATATTCACTTAATTAAAAAGTTAAATATTAAAATATTAATTAATATAGGTATTTTTAATTTAAAAGAAGCGATAATAAATTTATTAGCGAAGCGTCTTCGACTAAATAAGAATATATCGTATTTCTTAATAATTAAGTTCTTAAAAAAGCGATAGAAACGAATAATATAAGCTATTAAGTAAATTATTATAAAATTATTTAAAATCGTAAATATATTTATTAAATCTAGAAGAATCTTATTTAAGAATCGCGATTATCTATTTAAATTATAAATTTATTAATAAATCTCGATATCGAGAGCGAAGTAATTATCTATATAATTAACGTCGAGATATTTATAATGCAAGTTAAAATACGTTATTATTCGTAATTATTATTCTTAAACAAATAAGATTAAAAAAGATTCTTAAATACGAAGAGAAAAAATATTTTTTTGCTACTTTATTTAAGATAATATTAATCGTGCGATCGTTATAAAAATGAATCGTTATTATTACTATTCTCGTCGTAATAGAAGTAATAAAAACGTCTATACTTTTATTAATCGAATACGTTATAGTTAATAACGTTATTATTATTAATTAAATCAAGTATCTTATTAGATAAATACTATTTAGAAGATAACCAACTCTTTAATTAATATTTCGTGATTTCGATAAAGTAATAAATATATTAGAGAAGAAATAAATATCGATTAAGACGCTATTTAACGTTAAATTAGAGTTTATAAAGATTTATTTAATAAAATAAGAAGATAGATAGCTTATAAATAAAAAGTTTAATAGATTATATAAAAAAGAAAAGATAAATTAAACGAGTAAGTCGATTTCGTATAATTATTTAATATTTATAATATAAAGAATTATTTACTTCTTAAATAAGGCGTTTACTTATAAGAAACGAGTAATCGTTAATATTCGCGAATTAAATAAAATTACGAAATCTAATTCTTATCTAATATTATTATAAGCGAATATTACTATATTAATATAAAACTATAAATATATTAATATTATATATAAATTGAGTTACTTTTATTAATAACTAATACGCTATAAGAATTATTATAAGCTTATTGTAATTATTTATCGCGAAAGCGAGTAGTGAAATATAATTATTATAAGTTTTAAGAATAGCTTAATATACGTATAACGATAGATAATAAGCTTTTTAGAGATTTTCGTAGCTTCGTTAAAGCTTATATTAATAGTATTATAATTTTTAATAATATTCTAAAAGAGTATTTAAATTATCTATAACGAGTCTTCGCTCTCTTTAAGAAATATAATATTACGATTAAATTATTTAAAATTTTCTTAAAATATTTATTAATAATATTATTAAGTTAAAAGATAGATAGTCTAAGACTAAGCATCGTAGAAGAGAAACTTATAATTATTATTAAGCTTAGTTTTCTTATTATCTTAAAAAATCTAAAAACTTATCTAGAAATAATTAATTAACTTAGAAATTATATTTTCTACTATATATAAATAATATAATCGCTTTGATTAAGAGTAAAGCTCGAAAAATATTTAATAGAGAAAGTCGTCTCGATATTTCTATTAAGAAAAAGATTTATATTTTTAAAAGACTATGAAAAGCTTTTAATGAGTTAATATTTCTCGTTTATTATAATTTTAGTCGATAATTATATATAGATATTAACGCTTTCAAGTAAGACTTCGATATAATTATCTATTATATTAAAATAATAAGACCAGCTTTAATAAAAAGAATATCGAGTTTATTATATTTCTTAATAAGATATTAATTTTCGTTAAGTCTCGTTATTAATTTATAGAATTAAAGATAATAGAATTAAAGATAATAGAACTAAAGATAATAGAATTAAAGATAATAGAGTTAAAGATAATAGAATTAAAGATAATACGAATATCTACACTAAAAGTTCTGCACATACGCTAAAACTCTTAATATTCTTGATATGCTTGGTAAATCTTTCAAATTTCTTGAATATCAATGCTTTCTACTTAGTAGCGATATCAATGCTATATATACGGGGTGTATATATACGAAGTATATATGTATTATAGCGACGTTATAATTATATATAAGAAGTATATATATCTTATTACGAGTCGCGACGTTAATATTAAAGTGTATTAATCTACGAGAAAAGAAGAGTTCTATTAACTTTTTATTATATATAATTCACATAATAATCATAGAAAGAAGTTCTCTCTATATTCTTTACATTAGAATATTTATAAATAAAGCTTAAATTATTAATTATAACGACGAAATTAGACTTTAGATATTTACTTTAATCGAAGCTAATATTACTATTAAGATTATTACTACTATAATTAAGATCTATTATTTTATTATTAATCGTCTATAAAAATAAGCTCGTAATAAAAAATATAATCTTAATAACTTTTAGAAATTATTATTTTTATATATAAGTAATATATCTAGATTTAGATAACTTTTAGTTATTATTCTCGAACTTAAGAGTGCTATTTTAATTATTATATAAAAAAATCGCTATAATTATAAAAAGACTTCGTTTATACTTACTATTAAATAAGAAATCTTATTTATTATAATATTATAAATATTAAAATATATTAACTTTTAATTCTATAAAATAATTAAAAAATTATCTCTTATAAAGATTATAATAAAAGCTTAATGTTAATTCGCTTTACGATATAAGAATTAGAGTACAAAATAATAAAAAGACGTTATTTGAAGTAATGAAATAAGTATAATTCTAAATTCTCGGCGTGAAAGAGTGCGAGTCTAACGTTAATCTCACGAAGTCTTTAATAAATTAATTATACGACGTTATTTCGTAAATATTATAAAATTTATATTTTAAAACTATTTTTTTTATAATAAAAAGAAGTTATATTATATCTAGAAAATCGAGACGATTAAAGAAAAGAAGATATATATTAAGAATCTCGCGACTATTAATAAGACTTTAAAGTACTGGTCGGAAAGGTGTGGTATCTGTTGAACATAGTCGTTTTTAACTTTTTTTCAACTTTTTTTAAAAAATTATATCTTTTTAATCTATTTATAGAATTTTATAATTATATAAGCGTTCGCCTAAGCTTTTTACGTATTTTTAGAATATAAAAAAATATTACGTAATACATTTATTAAAAACCCAATGAGGGTATGGGATATCCTATACCTTTCGGTATGGTATTCGAAAACCTGGTCCCATACCATCAAATATACCACACCTTTCCGACCCGTACTTTAAAGTCTAAGTATAAGTTAACTTAAAACTTTAAGATCGATATATAATATATAGACTTACGAAATCTTTCTAATAAGAAATCTAAGTAATATTTTAATATAAAGATTAAAAAGATTATTATTAATAAAAAGAAGAAAAAAATTAATTAATATCGCTATTAAAAAAAGGTCTAAAACTCTAAAATTCTCGAATTTCTTACGCTTATTAGATATAGATTCTTATTTAGAGCTTTTAAAACTTACTTAAAAATATAAATTAGATAAATCTAATATTGTAATTATAAAGAATAAGATCTCGATACACGTATCTAAATATTAGATCTTAATCTTTATAATTATAAATATTCTTAGAATACTCTAATATAGTAACTTATCGAATCTTAATATAATTAAATCGTATTAATCTTAATTAAAGCGTTAAATTATTTAAAACGATATATTAAGAATTTAAAAGAAGATCGAAAAGCGATAGATTTATTATTAAAACAAGAAGCTTATTTAAGAGAGAATTTAGAGATACATTAAGCGAATATCTCGATATATTATTAAAGTTATTCGTTTATAGATCAATAATAAGTATCGAGAAAATCGTATAAAAGGGAATATATAACTCTATAATGCTATTAAGCGAGTAAATAACTATATTCGTAGCTATATAAAGAATATTCATTAGATTATAAGACTATATAAGGTTTTGATAGGAATCTTAAAAATATTAAGAAATGCCAAGAGTTTTAGCGTATATGTAGAACTTTTAATGTAGATCTTCGTAGAATTAATATAATTAACACGAAGAATTAAATATCTTATCGTGACTTAGTATATCGACGGGACGCTAGATAAATTCCTAGTAATAATATATATAAATTACTCGACGACGATCTTTGTAGTTAAGTAAATTAAGATAACTTTTATTAATATTAATAAACTTAACTTACGACTAATAAGAGCTTTTATATATTTATTTTAATTTAGTCTCAACGTGTAATATAAGTTTAAAAAGCTTTATATTATCTCGAATACTCTCTCTCGACTAAAGGTAAAGAACGTAAAAATATATTAAATAAATAATTTATTAAATAGCTTAATATTCGATAACTTTAATATAATATATTATATAATCTTAATTAAAATATCGAACGACTTTAAGTTTAGATTAAAGCGAAGCTATATTAATAATAAGCGCTAAATTAGAATTCTTAAGATCTTAAAATTCACTTAATCTACTATCGATAAATAAGATATGAAATAATAATTAAAGAAATTATAATTTAAACTTCGTAACGAGCTTATTTATTTTATAAACGAAATCGATAATAAAAAATAATTATATACTTCTAAGACTCTTTATAAGAAGATCTTCCAGCTAATAAATAATCATTATAATTATAATAAATTTTATTATACGTACGACCGCATCGCGAGCTTCTTATATCTACGAAAGCTATCTCGATAACTATAAAGATATATTTATTATTATTCGAAATATTAAGTTAATTAAACGAAGAGATATTCGTTATACGATTCGCTACGCCTAATTACTTTTTCGTTAACGCTATTTTATATAATAAAAATAAACTTTATCGTCGCTTTATCGCTTATATGAAGAGACGTCTATAATATAATTCTTAATATTATATATAAGTTTAATAAAAAGCTATTAATTAATCTTAATAAGAATACTTAAAGCACTATAGAGTGAGTTAATATCTTTTTTATTTTTATAATAAAACACGACTAAAGAGTATCTTAAGCGATTATCTTCGATTAGAATAATAAATTTATATTAGATTTCTAGAAAATACTATTTCTTAGATTAAGTATTAAAATATTAATTTCTACGATATATTATTTTTAAATAGATAAATAATTAGAACGAATTAATTAAATAATAAAGATCGCTTTACGCTATTACTTAATCGTAAACTCAAATAAGAACTTTATTACTATTTTAGTCTATATATAGACTATTCTAAATAACTTATATAATACTTTCATCGACGACGTTAAACGAAATTATATATAAATTTTATATTAATTACGTTTTAGAATTATTAATCGATTTTTCTTTAAAAGATTTCTTTTAATTTTAGATAATAAGATAAAAAATAACTAAAAAGTTTATCGCGTAAGCTAACGCAATAGCGAAATATTATTATGATATATATTATATTAATCTTACGCTAAGAAAGAAGATGTATCTATACTTACATAATAACTACTTCGTGCTCGAACTACTTAATAGAAAGCTATCTATTTAATGTATCGAATCTTTTACTATTAAACGTCAAGTAAGTTATCTCGCGTACGAATTAAAATTATTATCTATTATAAAGATATATTAGATCGTATTTATAATATAATTAAAGCTTTACTTAAATAAGAAAGACTTCTTTAATAAAACTTATAATTATAAGCTATTATTCGTCTTAATAGAAGAATAGAAGAAAGCTAACGTATATATTATTAATAAATTACTTAATAAGAAAATAGTTTAAAAAAAGACGTATTATTTAACAAAATAAAGCGACTGAGAAAAGTAATATAATATATAATACTTTGTTAATAATCTTTAAGACGTCTTAGAAAAGATCGAGAAATTCGAAAGAAATAAAATATCGCGAGACTCTAGTGCACTTATTAGCTTAAAATATCGACGAATATTATATCGTCTATAGTGTCTTAGATAAATCTTATTACTTTATTAATAGAATAAAGATAAGAGAGATCTCGAAGAGCTACGGCGTAAGAATTAGCTAGATCTCAATTAAAGACTAACATATTTACGACTCCCGTAGCAAGAAGCTCTAACGCTATCGCTCCGCTGCTTCGTTATAATACTAGACTATATTTAAACTAGCCAACGCGTCGTCAAACTAAACGATAAAGAAAGCTACTACATATCTACTACACATATAGCTTTATTATTATTAGAGAATTATTACATAATATTTTTAATTCTAATAACATTACTATTTAAAATTTATTTAATAACTATAGTTCTAATAGTATTACTATTTAAAATTTATTAACTTTATATAAATTAATATAAACTTTCTTATAACTTACACGCGTCTTAAAACTTATTTTACTTCTTATATCTTAATTTATATTATAAAATTTTTATACTTCTTATAACTCTTACTTTTATTTAGATTATATTCTCTTATTTTTAAAGCTTACTTTCTTTAAATTATTCACGTTAATTCGCCTTAAAGTATTATTATATTTCGTAGATTAAACGTTAAAATCACGCTTAAATTAAAGACTTTAATATATTTTTTATAATAATTAATTCTATAAATAAAGGCGATAAGAAGTATATAATTAAAGTTCAAGAGAGAATCAATAGATAGTCTATTGTAATCGTAGCTTTAAGAATAAAATTTATATCTAGTAAACGCTAAAGACAAGAATTATCTTAGAATAAATAATATTATTAAAACGAACTCGTTATTATTATAAAATTATCTAGAGATTATAGATCGCTTTATTTTCTAGAAAGAATAGATTTAAGTAATACGTGAATAATAAAGATCGTAAGCTTGGAAATAAGCGACGTAGAGAGAGCAAGACTATATTCTATTATATTCTTTACGAAAAACTTACGTACTAACTATATTAATAAAGACTAGATAGAAAAGATAAAAAGCTAAAATAATCTACTACGCTATTAAATAATCTTCGAAGTTTATTAAAATATAAAGATAAAAAAGTAGCTAAAGGATTTTTATTAATTCTAGCGAATATTAAAGTATATAAACACGGATATTACGAGTTAAGAGTGAATTTACTATGCGAAGATTAGATCTTAAGATATAACTTTATTATAGCAACGGCGAGAGTATAGAATATATTTAATAAACTCGAATTCAAGAAAATAGAAGTAAAGGCCTTTAGTCTAATAATTATATAGACGCTAAATAATAATATTATTATCTTAAAGCGCCAGCTTAGTTATTAGAATATAAAGATCGATATCTTATTTAATACTCGACGTTTATATAATTCGAGATAATCTCTATTTAAATCTTAATTAATCGATAATTTAAGCGAGACGCACTTTAGTAAAAGAGCGCGAATCTTTAAAGTAGAGAAATCCGCTATCTCTTTCGAAGAGGCTTCTACTTTCTTCTTCGAAAAATTAAGTTTAATTTTATATATAAATAATCTTATAATTAGCTAAAAAGACGATATCGTCGATAACTTTATCTTTTTTAATCTAAAAGAGTTTAATTCGTTACGATAGTAATCTATTACGAAAATAGAATTATTATAACTAATAGCGCTTCGAGTATAATTAATTATTATATAAGTTAAGCTCGACGAAATTAAAGAGTAATTAAGTACGATGTAAAATAATTTAAAGATAGTAGTCGTAAAACTATTTAGAATAGAAGATAAAATTATCTTTCTTGCGATATGCGTTAAGAAATTATATTAAGTTATGAAATAGTTTATAAAGAAGCTATAGCATATAATTAAATTAATTTTTTAGTTTATAAGTCTAATATAGATCGAGAGTCTAATTAAGAAGAATAGGAATAGATACACTAAAGCTTTTTAATTCGTTATTATATTATTAACGAACGTCAAGTATATTTTATAGAAGAACAATAATATCGTCGCAAGATTACGCTCGTATCTCTTAGCTTTAATAAAATAACTTTTTAATAATAATAATAACTTTTAAGTATAAAAGATCTTTCGAAGCGATATTTAAGTTAAACTATAGAAAGAGAAGAACATCGAGCTTAGTAATATCGGAAAATTTTATAAAATTAAGAATTGCTAATTATTCGACTCATCGAATTATAGCTATAAAAGCATCTCTAATATCGATTTATTTATTTTCTCCACCTTAAAAACGATCAATATTAATATCTACCTTATCGATACTTATATCTATTACACTATTATTAGATGTACTTAAGTTTAAATTTCTCAGATCTCGAGTAATAACTAAATTACTATCCGGCAATCATATCAATTTTCAAGCTATACGTTATTATATAAATTATTAAGTTAACGTTCCGTGAAATATATCGTATATAATAGAAGATATTAAGGCGATAGCAAGATAAGAGATTTAATATAATATTTAGTGTATTTTAAAAGAGAATATAATTAAGTTTAATATAGATCTAGAGAGAACCCGTTAATTAATTAGCGAGAGCGCTATTTTTCCGTTGCCCAATAGATTATTACGAATAATACCTACCTCGGTCGTAACTAGTACTTACCTTGGCCGATCTTGGCCGAAGCAAATAGTATTTAAATAGTAGTCTTCGATAGAGAAATTAATTATCTCACACCTAACTTTTCAATGCCCAACACTATTAGAACTTTAATCTTATAATATATACTTTTATATTAGTAGAAGAGAAGAAATTAATCTCTTTATTAATAAAATACTATTTCTTTATTACTAAATTTCTATTATTATTTTAGCTTCGTTACTCTTAAATCTTATATCCTAGAATATCGTTATTTTAATCTTCTAATTTAACGAATTCTTATATTTTAAATATATATTTATTAGTCTCGTTAACGACGATATTAAGTAATTTATTATTAGTATTATAAGTATTAATTTTAGATCTTCTAAGATTATAAAAAAAGTAATTATATTAGTTTATAATATATATATAAGAGCTCGTTCTATATTTATTAAGATACTAAATTAATCTACGATACTTAATCGATCTATTTTTAAGATTACTCTTATTAGATTTAATATTAATGTTCTATCTTTAAAAAGATTAAGAGATTCTTCTTCTACGGGCGAAATATCTTATTCTTTATCTATAGAATCTTTAATTCTATCGCTTCTAATTCGAACTCTACTTCGAATTCTATATTAAACTCTACTTTAAATTTAACTATAAATCTTACTTTAAGAGATACTTCGACGAAATAAGAAAATAGTTTTAATTTAGTCGAAAATAATAAGGCTAACTAATAGAATACTAGCTTTTTATAGTAGTAATAGACTACTTTATAACATCGCCCGATAAGCGAGAATCGCTAGAATAGAATAATACTAATATATTAATAGATAATATACTAGTAAGTAGATAGAATACTAATAATGTAGAATTTTTTAACTCGATATATAAGAATAAGTCTATAGCTTTCGATACTTCTCTAATAGAGTATATACTAAAAGAGACTTACTTTCGAAATATATATTTATTTTTAAAATACGCTCGTAATATAGTTAATATTAAGAATAATAAGCTTATTTATATTAATCTATAGACTTACTTTAAGAAGTCTATATTAGAATAGTAATTAAGTAAGCTTTCGAATAATAATAAGCGTCTTATAAAGCTCGAAAATAGATTAAAGAAATAGAAAAAAAATACTAGTAGAATAATTTAAAGTATTTATAAATATAGTAATAGTAGTATTTCTAGTCAAAATTACTCTCGTGCACAATAGCAATTTCAACCTCAATTTCAAAGGCAATAGTAAAGTATAGGTTCTAATAATTAATATTAACGACCTTACTATTAATAGCCTTTTCGTTAATTAAGTAATTAATTTAATAATTAAGATATATGATTATTTTAACGTCTAAATACTTATTTAAATCTCTAATAAAATACTTAGTAAACCGATTCGTAAATATAACTCTCGTCGCTATAAATCGTCGACCTAAGCGAACTAAATTCGACGACGAATCGATCTTAATTTAGTAGCTAATAATAGAAGTTTTCTCTAAGACTAAATTAAGGATTTTAGTCTTAAAATTAAAGTAATTAAAGATCTTAATTTAACTCTTGAAATCGTCTAAAAGTAACTACTTATTAGATCTTAATTATCAATAAAAACACTAATTTAAAGTACGAGTAAGATTAGATATATTCGAAATTTTAGAAAAAAATTATTAATATCGAGTCTTCTTACTTTACTAGCGAAGATTAGTATAGAAATAAGATATATTATAGTATAAATTCTAAATTTAATTACTCTATATCTTCGAATAATAAGTAATTCTCTAGTTTTATAAATATCGAATCTTATTATAAAAACTATTAGAAATTCTTCTTATTTAAAATTAAATTATATAAGTATTTATATACTAACTTCTCTAGAAGAAAGTATATTTATACTAATAGAACTAAGTTTATAAGTATATTTATTTCTACTTCTAATTTCATCTCTAATAAGTAATTAAAAATATTAAAATATAAGGTAGGACATATAGTAGTTGTATTGGCTAAGGAGTACTAGCTAGGAAAGCGAGACTATAAGGCACGCCTTAGCGTGTTACGTGATCTAGTCACGTGATTCGAATTTTAATACTCTTTCTCGAGCGTATTCTCGTAGATTTTCTATTCTTTATAAAAGTCGAGTAACTAATATAAAAGTCGAATAATTAATATAAAAATCGAAATATTTACTAGAGGGCCTATTAAACGTAGAATAACTTATACGAGATTTAAAGTTGATGGATTTTAAAAACTCAAATGCGATTAGCGCGAAGAATTCCCCTCTTTATAAAAGATAAGTAGTTAAAATAAAAAAGATGGATTGTGATAACTGAAAACGACTATATCGAAAAGGAAAAGATGCTAATATTCGTCTTAATGTCTTATATAAATATTTTATTTTTTGTTAAAAAACGATTATTTGAAAAAAATCTTTTAAGTTTAACGTGTGCACATTAAAAATCAATGATCACGAGGCCGGAGAATATATGTGGGGTGAAATGAAATAATTGAATAAAATCCTTCTAGCTGCATTTGATCGACTATAAGGTTCGTCACGCGGGGGTCGTTTTAGAAATAGACTTGGTAGTAGTGGCTAATAGCAGCAGCGAATAGAGGTGAAGTACTCAAAACGCTAACTCACATAAGCCAGGGTCCCTCGAAAGAGCTCTAAAAATTTAATAGCCGTAATAATGATTATAAATAACTATAGTGATGATGTGATGATAATAATAATAGCTATTTAACATGAGTGGCAATTAGATACTTTCCTGAATTTACGGGTCGGAAAGGTATGGTATATTTGATGGTATGGGACCAGTTTTTCGAATACCATACCGAGAGGTATAGGATATCCCATACTCCCATTGAGTTTTTAATAAATATATTACGTAATATTTTTTTATATTCTAAAAATACGTAAAAAGCTTAAGCTAACGCATATATAGTTATAATATTCTATAAATAGATTAAAAAGATATAATTTTTTAAAAAAAGTTGAAAAAAAGTTGAAAACGACTATGTTCAATAGATATCACACCTTTCCGACCCGTACCTGAATTATAGCTTTTCTAAAGAATAGCTCTTTTAAAATAAGACTTAAAGAAGTAATTTTAGTTTAATTAGATCTCGAAAGCGATTAAACTTATTCTTATATAGAGTCTTAATAAGCTCGTCGATTATTTATCTTTTAATAAAAATATATTCTAAAGCGACGTTCTCGATAATAACTTACTCTCGCACGTAATAATATTAAATATCGATATACTTAATACGTGCATAAAATTGAAAATTCTTAACTAAGGCTATTATATTTTAATTAGTATAATAGATTATTATTATTTTAATAATTAAATCGTTGAAATTAAGCTAATTAAAAAGATTATATAATTAGATAACTTTCTTAATAACTTACGTTTAATCGATATATTTGACTTTATAAATTAAAAGCGCTAAGATAAATTATCGCTTAGATAATTAATTAATCGTAACGTTATCTACGTTAAAGACGTATTTAAAAGTAAAATATCGAGTATCTTAATTATTAGTTTAATTAGCATTAATATATTTAAATAGAGATTTTAAATCTTCTCGAAAGATAAGTTAATAATTAATCGTTTATCTAAGATATTTAAAGATACGTTTAATAGTCTTTTAATAAGACTTATTCGAATTAAAGTTATATCGAGATATTATTAAAATAATATAGACGATATTTAATATAATATCTAATATTACGTATATTAATAAATTAATAGCTAATTAATAAATAATACGAAAAGCTTTAATTATCTAAAAGTCTTTTTTAGCGATTTAATACTTCTCTATACTTATTAAAATAAGAGTTTCTTTACTCTCTCATATATTATATTCGCTAATAATTTCTAAATATAGTTTATTTAATCGAGTTATAAGATTTAATTAACTCGATCTCTAATAACGATTATATCGAGATAATAATTATACGCGCCTAAATCGATTATCTTAAAGCGCTTATAAAGCTTATCTTTAAAATTCTAAATTTTCTTTTTATTAAGATTAATTAATAGAATATTATTTATATAGATAATAATAATAATAATATCGTTATTAAAGATCGAGTAATTAATCGTAATAAGCTCGAAGCTTAGCTTCTTAAGATATATTATTAAAATATTATATTAAATTTTAAAAAACTATTTTAAATCGTATAGCGTCTTCTTTAATCTATATATCTTATATTTATTATCGAATTTAAAGTCGATAAACTACGTAATATAGATAATTTCCTTCACGTTATCGTATAGAAAAACTATTTTAATATTTATTTATTTTAGCTCTTAATTTAGAGCTATCGCTAAAATAAAAATAACTTTATAATTTATAAATTTAATAACGAAGACGAAAGTCTTATTAAAATCTATACTCTTACGCTATTCGAAGTTATATATTATTTAATAAATCTTATAGCGAGTGATCTCTTCTTAAGATTTACGCTTAATTTTATAAATTTACTTATTCTCTAAAATATATATATTCGAGAAAAGATTTATTAAAATCTAGATATTATTAATTATAAAAGAGTCGACTTCTTTCTATATAATAAGTTCTTATTATATTTTTCGATATATATTTATTATCGTCTTTTTATAACTTTAAGATTTATATAATTTAAAAATATTAACTTATATTAATAAGATAAGAGAATTTACAATAAAATTATAATAAGCTTTAAGAATTTTATATCGTCTCGGAGATTCGCGTTTCGAAGATTTCTTAATTATTATAGATCGTATTATAAATTTCTCGTTTAATATTAAGTCTTTAGAGATTATGAATAACGAAAGCGTCTTATTATTAAGCGTTTCGAATAATTTTAATAACTTCTTTAAAGATACACGCGAGAGCGACGCTCTTCGAGTCGATAATTATATTCTAATTAAGATTTTAATCTTTATAAAATACTTTTTTTTAGTTAATATTATAATATAATTAATCGCTTTAATAAAAAATTCGCGTTTTTTTAAAAAACTCTCTTTTTTAAAATAAATATTAAAGTGAAATTTTAAATAATATTAATAACGTTATTGCGACGCTTATTACGAGCTTTTAAAAGCTTAACGTTATTAATTTATTATATCTCGCGAAAGATAAGTTTTATTAAAATAGATTTAAGCGAGATATTATTAATTTAAATAATAATAAAAAAATTCAAATTTATTATTAAATAGAAGTATATAATAAAATCTATTAACTTAATAATTAACTAGTCTATTCTTATACGTATAATCTTAATACTTAATTTACTAGGATATTAATTATATATATTTAATAATACTCGATCTATTCGATAATTCAAAGATAAGATAAATTTAATAAATAATTTATATAGATCTCGTAAGAAGTAATATCTTAATCTAAGATTAATTATAGATTATAAAAATATTTAAATATTTAAACGAACTTCGTCTAATATTTCTATAATAGTTTATTTTCTTTAAATATAGCGCTAGCTTTTTATTAAATTATTTACTTAAGATATTTTAATTTATTATTTATTTAAGAATTATTAAAGACGATTTTCTCTTAGATAATACCTTTAAATAGACGATATACGTATATATTATAGTTGTTATACTCGATATTATAGTCGGATCGAAGTTAAATATATCTATAATTATCGTGTTTCACTTAATTTAGAAATAACTTAAACGCTTCGAGAATTATAAGTTCTATCTTATTTAATATAAAGTAAACGTTAAATTTAAGAAGCTTATCGTTTAAAAACGTTATTATATACTTATAGCTATTTTTAGAAGAGTAAAATGAATCTTAAATATTACTATAAGTTAGATCGTTTTTTAACGTCTCGATTCGACGTAGCGCTTACATATTTTTATTTTTATATTAACGATATTACACGATTTATAGATATCTTTAAAAAATAGAATAATAACATTTATCTTAATATATATTTTAGCTAGCTTCTTAATCTTCTAATAATTATAATAATTATAATAACTATATTATATTCGCAAGATCTTCTTATTGATTTAAGACTTTAAGATATCAATATTAATAATAAGAACACTTATAATAAATAAGAACTTATTATAAGCGAGAATATCTTTATTAATTACTATTAAATATACTAAGACGTCTATTTAAATATTAAACGCATAAAGTTAATTACGTTAACACTTGAAAATAATATTATACTTCTCGATATCGATCTCGTTAGATATAAAAGAAAGAATAATTTCTTAATTCTTTAGCTATCTCTAAGAAATTAGATTAAAATTATTAATTAATATATATTAAATATTATTAATAATCAAGGTGCGTTTATTCTTAAACTTCTTATATTCTAATTAAATACGCCTAATATTCTTAATTATAATATAATCTACGATCTTATTAATTTTAATTAATTTAATAAATAAAGTAAAGATTTAAAAAATCAAATAATCTCGAATTATATATTAAGAATATATATAATTGATAAATTATAGCGTCGATAATATAACGATTATAAATATCGATAAGATCTCTATTATTATTTTAAATAGCGTTAACGTCTTAAGATAAGATTAAAAGATTCGATTTTAAAGGGCTTGAAATTAAGCGATTAAGTAAGTCGTCGCTAAGCTTCATTACTCAATATAAGTTACGAAGCTATAAATCGCCGATAATTCGATATATATTATAATAGCAATAGCTTCGATAATAGGCTTTTAAGAAGAATTATTCTTATTCTTATTATTTTTATCTAAGGAGTTCTTTTCTTGACGATTATCACGACCTTTATAATCGCCACGATCGCCTCGATCACGTTTATTATCTCCTCTATTATTATTATCTTTAGACTTTAGATAAGAATATAAAGTAACGCACTCGAAAGCGTTATATTAGTTCTTTTTATAATAATTGCAATATTTATAAATTTAAATATAAATATAAAAATTATTAATATAAGTTCTCGATTAAATCTTATTTTTAAAGTAATCTTCGATAATAATTAGAGTAAGTATATTTTATAAAATATATATAAAAATATTATAAATTAAGGCGACTAATTTCTATACTTCGGCGATAATAACAGAGCTTATAAGATTTATAATAATATTAATAAATCTCGTAATAATATAGTTTAGATTTAATTTCGACTTATTATTACTATCGAAAATATTATAAATCTAATTATATTATTCGTAATATAAGTTATAAATTAAGTTTAAGTCTAAATAAGAGCGATAGATTTTTTAATTCTTATTAAAATAAAGCTTAAAGAATAAGATATCGAATTCTTTTAATATCTTTATAAATTTATTAATATTACTCTAAAAATTATTATCGTATTTTATAAAAATAACGTTATTTATCTTTTTAAAGATAAAGTTGAAAATATTAAAATCTTAAGACTTAAACTTCTTAAGAGTCGTTTAGATATCTTTAACATTAATTTTATTCTTAATTATAAAGCGAGCGTTTCGCTTATAACGAAATTTAAATATAATATGAATCTTATTATAAATTTATTTTTACGCCTTAATTTTCTTAATAATAATAATATCGTTGCTAATAATAATTAAAATTATAAAATTTTTAGCGATATATTATTAAATACTTAAGAACTTTAACTTACTCTTAAATTATTATCTTTATATTTAATAATTAAAGATATCTTTAAGTTTATTAATATTATTAAAATAATTTAAAAAGATCGAGACCTTAATCTTTTTAATCGATATAATTAAAACTTAAAATTCTTAAGATTAATAAAGTTAATAATATTAATAAATCGAGTTTCGCCCAAAAATTAAAGAGATCTTTATTAAAGATTAATTTTAACGATATTTTAAAAATAAATTACTTTAAAATAGAAATTAAATTAACGAAAATAATTAAGATATATTCGCTATCGATATCGCTATTTAATAAACTTATAAATATCTTAAGCGTATAAAGAAAATCTCTTTTAATCTTAAGATTAGCTTAATATAAGCGAGACCTTTATTATTAAAGAGCGTAGAAATAAATTAATATAGCGTAGCTAATAGCGCTTTATTAAGATAACTCTTTTATAAAATATAAGGATTTTAATCTTAAAATTAATAATATAAACGAATAACGAAAAAGAGAGTTCTTAATCTTTATAGATCTTAAAGACTCTCTTTTATCTAAGTTATACTAATTATTCTAATTATCTTAATCTTTATTATTCTAACTATCTTAACTTAAGAGTAATAATATATATCTTAATCGTTTACTTTTAATTTTCGCTTAACTATATTTCTCTTAATCGAGAAATCTACGGGTCGGAAAGGTGTGATATATTTGATGGTATGGGACCAGTTTTTCGAATATCATATCGAAAGGTATAAGATATCCCATACTCCCATTGGGTTTTTAATAAATATACTACGTGATATTTTATTATATTCTAAAAATACGTAAAAAGCTTAGGCGAACGCTTATATAATTATAAAATTCTATAAATAGATTAAAAAGAT
>JANQBS010000474.1:0-19668 GCA_033085395.1 Xanthoparmelia taractica | reverse complement strand
ATTACTATTATAATTAGCGTGCTAGTAATTCTTCTAATAATTAAATAAATTAAATATACTAATAATAATAAAAATAATTCGTTAAGCCCTAGATAATTGCGAAGATCTTTTATAAGACGATATTAAATGCGATAGCGAGCTTAGCTTAACAACGTGATAATAAAGTAAAGTAATAATAATAACGATAGTGAAGTAAAGTAATAACTAGAATAATAATTAGAATACTTAATAACGTGATGGTGAAATAAAGTATTGACTAGAATAATGACTAGAATACTTAATAACGTGATGGTGAAGTGGAGTGATGACTAGAATAATAACTAGAATACGTTCGTATGATTCTATATAGAGTAACTTCTTCTATATATAGTATATTTCCCATATCCCTACATATAACATGGGATATCCCTGCATATATTAGAAATTTTTTAGATTATTTTATAATATTAGCACGTCTTTTAGATTATCTTATAAAAATTGAATAATATAATCTTAATATTATATTATATCATGATATGATATCAACATTCCATATCCCAGATTATCCTAGATCTTTCCGACTCGTACTTTTACTTATTTTAAGAATCTATTAATTCTTAATTAATAAAAAAGCTTAAAGTCTTAGATCTTATTAATAACACGTATAACTAAAGATATCTTAGTCGTATCTAATAAAGCTATAGCTTATAAGCGATATTTCTTATAAGCTAAGCGACTATATAATAATTAAAAAAGCTATTCGCCTTTAATCTTTTAGGTCTTAATAATAATTTCTTATATAAAATATTAATAAAATAGTTATAAATAAGATGTACTAAACTTAGAGAAAGATCTTAATATATTATTTAAAGCTAAATAGATTAATTAAAAAATTTAAAATTATTAAATAGAGGAGATTTCTAATATTAATTATATTAGTAATAATAATAAAGTACTCTCTAGATTAATTCAAGTAAGAAATTAATTCTTTTTTATTGAAATTCTATTTATTAATTATTCTTTAATTAAGAGAAGAGAAGCGAACGTAAAGTAATAGAGAATTAATCTCTATAGATTAAAGACTTGCGAAAAAAATAAGAGAGATAATTTAAAATCGTTTTATAAGTAATTAAAAAAGAGATTAACTTAACGATCTTACGTAGATTACAATTTAAGAAAGTAATGTATTATAATTATTATTCTAATTATTACTTATTAAAATAATTATATTTACTTAGCGAGATTAAATTAAAAGAGAGTTTATCTTAATATCACTTATTAAGTGCCGAAGTCTAATAATTACTTAAGCTAATTTCGCTCTAACTTATATATTAATCTAGAATTTTCTTATCTTATTCGTTATCTAATATAAGAAATAATCTATATTATAAAATATCTCTACATATACTAGAAATTTCTTAGATTATTTCATGATATTAGTAATTTCTTATCTTATATCTTTATAAGTAATCTAATATAATCTCTCTATAATACCCTTCTATAATATAATATGATACGATATGATATGGGATATCCCATCAAATATACCAGACCTTTTCGACTCGTAATCGTACGTGATAATCATAACACATATACGTAGCTTTAGCACGTGAATTAACGTGTGTGTCTAACGTGATAATAAGATTATACGAGATAGGGTTCGGCTAAAATCGAGATTATCGACGAGAAACGTCGACTCGATAACGAGGTCTATTAATAGTCACACGTTCTTAGTCTTAATATAACACACGTACGTCGCTAGTTATAATATATATCTTATTTCTAATAAAGCGATAAATAAATAGATAAAATAATTAGAACGTCTTAGCGTTAGCTTAAATAACGAAAATCTCGACTACGATAGAGAAATATAGCGACGACTAGATTTATTAGACGTAGATGCTACGTATTCTCGACGATAGATATAATATATATCTAACTCCGACTGCGTCTATATATACTAATAAATAATAATTGTGATGCTATACTATTAATTGATATTAAAAAAAAGACGATATTTGAAGTTTTCTTTGCGAATACGAATAGAACTCAATTTTTAATTATGCTTCGCCTTTAAATAATTATAAAAAAAAATTTAATTATAAGAGAACCGAGAATTCTTTTAGAAATACTAGATTATCAAGACGCTTTATAATTATACTCTCTATATATCGCGAATAGATTAACTAAATCGTGTTAGAAATTGATCTAAAGTCGACTTATTAATAGATTTTAGCATACGAGACTAATAGAAGATAAGCTAATATATCTAGAAGAAACGATAAGATAAAAAAGTGTGCGATATATATTCAAATTCTTCTTCTGAAAAATTAAATATTAGTTCTCAATTAGGTCTAGCGTTAAATTAATTACTTTTTTTATTAACTTTACTAACTTTAAAGAATCTTAATAGTCTTTCTCTAATATTAAAGCGTTTAAGCGAGAACTAATCTAATAATAAAGACTATTTCTTCGTAATCTTCTTAATCGTAACCTTTTTAAATATTATAGTCTTCTTGATCTTAAATAGATTTATTAAAAGTCGTTCTAGATTAGTTTATTTCTTCTTAAAAGTCTTATTAATCTAATATACGAATTAACGTCTCGATATAGCGATAATTCGCTACTTGAACTATAGAATATTTAGTAATATGCGAAGTAAATTAGTTTATTCGCGATTATATAGCTTTATAGCTATAAAGACCTTACGCTTATTAATAATATTATAATTTATAATTCTTCCTTCACTATAGTAAGTCGTGAATCGATTAGCCTTCGTCTTCTTTCGCTAATTTAACGTAATTAACTCGATATTTATAACGCTATAGATAGTAAACTTAGCTATTATTAATATTGTTACTTTATTAATCTTTTTAAAAATATTCGTAATAGAGAGACCTCGTGCGACTTATTCGAGTATTTATTAAATATTTAAAGAATTCTTTAAAGTGAGAATTATTTAATAAGAGTTATTTAAATTAGAATATCTTAGAATAGTCTTTTCTAAAGTAATAAATCGAATCTTGATATTATAAATCTTATTTTCTTTAAATTAAACGAGAAATTACTATAGAATACGATTTAAATTATATAAACTTAGTCTCGCTTTCTTCTAAGCTAAAAGAATAACCTCTAATCGCATAGTCTTATCTCTTACTTATTAATAGAACTCTAGAAGATTAGTCTTATCGATCGAATAATTATCTTTAAGACGAGTCTTTTTCTATATTAGACGCTTATAGATACTAATTAGCGAAGCGAAGATATTTATATTAAGAGATTATAATAAATGCGTTATATAAGGAGATAGACATAGAAAAATAATCTTTTGCTATATATAGAACTCGATAGCGACCGTAGAGATATAAGAAGCGTTACGGGTCGGAAAGGTGTAATATATTTGATGGTATGGGATTAGTTTTTCGAATACCATATTAAAAGATATAGAATATCCCATACTCCCATTGGGTTTTTAATAAATATATTACGTAATATTTTTTTATATTCTAAAAATACGTAAAAAGCTTAAGCGAACGCTTATATAATTATAAAATTCTAGAAATAGATTAAAAAGATATAATTTTTTAAAAAAAGTTAAAAAAAAGTTAAAAACGACTATATTCAATAGGTATCACACCTTTCCGACTCGTAAGAAGCGTGTTTATTAATTAATAGCAGTCGCTATCGATTTAATTATATAGCTATTTCGAGATAAAAAATTTACTATAGCTAGAATAGATCTATTTCGTTATTAATCTAGCTATTTTCGCTAACTACGATATATCTATTCTTTAAGACTTCGTATTAGATCGTTATTTACTTCTTTTCTTTAAAGATAACGAATAATTTTAAAAGTCTTATATTCAAGAACACATATTCGATAAGTAAGACTTATTCACGATTATTAGATTACGTTATATATATCTTTCTTTAATGCTTATTAATTACGACTTTCTCTTTCTTAATAATATCTTATATAAAGTTCTTTTTATTTATATTCTAGATATTAGAGTCGTTAATTAAGTATTCGACCTTAACGCTTATATAGAGAATAAATTAATTTTTAAAAATTCGACGATTTAAGATTATCGTATATTTTTTATTAAGAGGAGAAATAAACGCTATTTTAAGTTAATAATAATAATCTAGAAACTTCTACGCCCAATTAATTCTAAGAAGCTTCTTATCGTTCTTCTTATTTAATAGTTTCTAAGTTATTTCATATACTTAATTCACACGTGTCGGTTATCTTTAGACCTGTAGACGTCGAATCTAATCGACTATAGCTATTTTCTTCTAAGAATTAAGTTATTAGTTTCGCTTATAATATTCTTTCGCTGAGATTCGTTTATTAATCTTATTCTATAATAAGAATCTAAGAACCCTATATATTCTAATAATCTTTCGTATATTAATTCGTTTTTTCTAATTTTTATAAGCTTTCAAAGTTAGCTATAGATGTTCTTCTAGCGAGAGTTCAGGCGGATTAGATATAATAGATAATAATTCGTCAGAATTAGTCTCGGCCGAAGGATTTAGAATTATTCTTAATAAGATAGCGTGAGTAAGTGGCCAGTCAGATATATTGAAAAAATGTTGGATCTCAGCCCTATTAGTGGCCGCAGTGGGGGTGAACCCTTCTAATTCGTCAACTTCTACTCCGTAGCATATATTCAAAAACCATTGCAATGCTCTTATTTCTGTGCTGTAGCGGCAATTTCTCTCGAAAATTTGGTTCCTTTTTCGGTTCTGATTGCTGCGCTTATAGAATTCTCGCTACTTTTAGTTACACCCCCTTTCATATCCGTCAATTCTACGTATTTTATAATAGCGTAGAGTAGCTCACAGAGTACAGAGTACAGAAAGTATTTTAGGTCATCTGTTTTCTCGACGAGCGTGCGGGAGATGTGGCAATGTAACACGATACAGATTCTTGGTGTCATCCACGACGAGTGTCAAAAATTGCTTCCTGCGCATACTATTCAGGCAGACGCCCAGTGGGAGATGAACCCTGCTAGAGGATTTCACTTTAATATTCGTTGATATAAGCCATGCATCACTATTACACAACACAGATAAGTGAATCTTAGGCTATGGAAATCTACTCTCTTGACAACGAGATTCGATCTTTCTTCAATGGCAACCTATCTACGAGTCGGAAAGAATGTGATGACCTCGCTCGTTCCCTGCTTGGAGGCGAACCTGTCGTGCCGTTCCCCATTCAGGGCCATTTTAGCTACACCGTATGCTCTCCCCAAGCTGTCACCGAAGGTGGAAATGGAAGCAGCCACCCTGTTGAGAATGCGAAAATCGTGCAGTTTCGTCTTAACAGATCTAAGATTGATATTTACGTAGCGCAGCTGGCGAAAGCCATTCATGGGGATATTACTGCGGAGACCGACTACTACGGAGAGATTGGCCGCGGAGGAGAAGCGTGCTTGTGTGTATACGTGATCGAAAAGCTGCCGGGGATAACATATATTGAAATGGAGAACTTCTCTGTCGAAATGAGTGCAGAGATGGCCACAAAGCAACTGCGATTGGTCGAGGATCTGGCCAGGTACAGCAAAACAGTACCTATACGTGCATGGCTGTAAAGCTTTCCGACTAACTTGCCTGACACTGCTAGATATTTTGCTACAAGCTGGCTCCATCCGCAACTGGTTACGCAGGATCAGCGAGAGAGTCTCAGGGCCACTATGTCTCATAAGCTCTCTCTTCTCGCGTCCACTCTGCCTACTCGGTTGATCGCCACCATCGCTCGAGCGCAAAAAGAGCTCGGTGAGCTCTTTCATCCACGTTATCCTCAGGTCCTCACTCACGGGGACCTCAATCCGCTGAACATACTTATTTCACCAACAAGCGGCTGCATTACAGGCATCATTGATTGGGCAGAGGCCAGAGTCTTACCCTTCGGACTCGCTCTTTACGGTCTAGAGAATCTACTGGGGAATATGGGCCCTGGAGGATGGAAATATTTTGAGATCAGAGACGAGTTGGAGAAAAGGTTTTGGAGTCAGTTCTGGGACTGTATCGCTGATGCAAAGAGAATACCGGAAGACAGAATACGGCATGTAGTAACCATCGCGCGGCAGGTGGGAATTTTCATGCAGTATGGATTCAAGTGGGAAAAAGGTACTGTAGAAAGAGCGGTCACCGAGAACGACGCAAGCTCGCTAGCATATCTTGATGGGCTCTTACTAAATAGTGAGAGATGTTTGACGCATGAGATGGAGAATTCGGACATTTTGTGCACCAATCTCGGTGTTTCAACGAGTGTATAAACCCTAGACGCGAAGAGTAGGAAAAAATCAGAAGACTCGTAGTTTCCGCATGGCTCCCACCTCCTTTTACAGACATAATACCGTCCGTGTTCCGCTCAAACGACGAAACAATGATTCGATGGATACCTCCAGTGTTCACGTTCCTACGCTCTCAGCATTGCAGTTCCCTCTTCACCAGGGAAAAGTTCGAGCCTCCCCTCAGATTAAGCAACCCGGCGATCCTGGACTTGGAGACCCAGGACTCCCGCTGAGATTCTACCCCTACCAAACTAAACCTCGCGCCGGTAAGAGGCAAATTCACAGCATTGTAGCGTAATATTAGGTACTTTAAGGCCTGGGCTTTATTTTAAACAGTACCGTTACGCGCGCTCGGTTGTCCGGTTAACCGCGAGCGCGTCGTCACTGGGCGGACTCTCGGGTGGACAGTGGCTGAGTGGATTAACAACCTCAAGGCTGAATTTATCGTTTGTGGCATATCAACAACCCTGACATATCAAACGCGTAACACCAGCTGCTTCACCCAGCATGACCTCTTATCCTTTTACACCCTAGCCATTATCAAGCCTTTCTACATAAACTGCATACCACAGCCGACCAATATGCCCCACTCTCCATACCGCGAGACCGTCTATCCGCCCATCCAAGATGTGGACGAATACAGGCGAGACCTTCATATGTACCAAGCACGCGAGGAGAGAGATGAAAGGATTGGGGACAATGAACTGCTCGAATTTGCAGAACCCCTGGTCGAGCACTGTGAGTTTCTTGAAGCGAAGCTCGATATCAAGGTCCGCATCTACTTCATCTATGGCACTCTGCCAAGCTCTATGTATAGTACCGCTGACGGAGCGTGAATGCTTCCTATGTAGAAACGTGCACACGATAAACTTGCCAGGAAGAACGACTCATTAAAGCAGGAAATTAAGGACTTGAAGACTGAAAGCCAAGCCCAGGAAATAGAAATCGGTGCGCTGAAGTTCGAGCTGGCAAAGATGCGCGCCGCAGCGGGCAGTGAAAAGCAGGCTGGCCCTGACGGTGACGGCATTCAGGTAGAGGTCAACTCTCAGGATGGAGGGCCGGAGCTTGGGGAAGCAGAAAAGTCAAAAGAAAGGTGCGGCTTACTGATGTCTCCTATGTCTTTTAACGAGGCCCTGCACGAGAATACTGACTCGCTTCTGGGGAAGATTCTTCCAGGGAGATCGTGGGAATGGCGAATCCACGTAAGCGAGGCGCTAAGAGATACGCTGCGACGGATGGCGAGGCTGTGAAGAAAGGAAAGACGGTATAGCGGGGTTCTAGTGAAGAGAGAGAGAAGGTACACGTCTATAGACGTATACCGGCTAAAAGTCGAAAAGGGCGCGTAAGCTCTTAAGAGACCCTTCAAACGTTACATATAGAAGCCTATCTAGTCATTCAAGCAATCAATCTCACTACATGTCCCCATTTGCTTTTCATGTTACGAGACGTCGCTCTTTTATTAGGGCATTCTCAGTCTAGCCTCTTTTTTCTACAAACTACAGCCTAGCCTCGACGTCTGAAAAACGTCGTTCCACTTTCAGATTGGTAACACCCGGTGGGTGATCAGAACAAGGCCAGCTGCGTAGCCCACATCTCTATTATTAAGTGATGAAGGATTTTCGAAGGATGACTTCCACTTTGACCCTGCCAGTCGGTAGTCAAGCGAATGGCGCTCAAGGCAACTATCTTATCTCGAAGCAGCTGCACCGAAACATATGGCGGGCTATATACATACTCTTACCCGTCACAAGTTCTTGATACGCTTCCTCTAATTTGTTGCAGTGATGCACAGACCAAACAAAATGTCATTCTCAAAACCGCCCCCGACTTCCCCTTCCGTAACGAGTGTGATATCCTTAAGCCTTTCCCGAATACATCTTCTCTCCGCCACGTGATTGACGAAGTCCAATATCCTCCTTTGCTAGTCTTAGAACATCTTGATAGCAATCTCTCAATCGAATCGACGACACAGAAACTTCAATCTTCAGAAGTAAAGCATGTTGCAAAGGCTGTCTTACAAGCGCTAGCAGCTTTGCACGAGGAGGGGTTCATCCATACGGGTACGAGAGAAGCCATAGCATTAAGATACCATCACACAGCACCTGACTCTTGATAACAGATGTCAAACCTGATAGCATACTGGTCAACTATGGTAGCGGTAGAAGCCGCTTCAGCGACGTCAAATTGGCGGATTGCGGAGATAGCACACACCTCGATTCCGTTGTCGAAGAGCATGTTATTGGGGCCACTATCTTTCGAAGCCCTGAAGCGATGCTTAATCTTATCTGGGGCCCACCCACAGATATTTGGTCTTTGGGAGCTACGGCAAGGTTACCCTTTGCGTGACTGACACATGCGTCACGTCTACTGACTCTACAAAGCTTATAAGCTTGATATGGGGAGAGGGTTGGCATATCCTATAGAGGTATTACGACGGCAAGATCAATATTTGGACCTTTCCCACTAAGCTACACAAGCCTTGCGGATGACGATAGACTGGATACGCTTACAATCATCACCGAGTCGGTAGAGAAACGGACGCCTTTTGAGATGGCTTCTTCGGAGGAAATCGCGAAGGAGGATCGGGAGTTCATCAGCAAGCTCATGCAGTTAGATCCAAGAGATAGACCGTCCGCCAAGGTGCTGCTGCAGGATCCGGGGCTCGCTGAGGGCACAGCAAATTCCAAGTGAGTCATAAGCAGTCTAGAGACTCGCCAAAAAAGCGTGCCGATGGCTGGTCTTTGGTCCGACAAGTATCGTGACGTTGGTTACTTGGAGTCAATAACGCGACGACGAGTCAGCATCCTGAGCAGGAGACTCTGTGACGTGTGCGGCGTCATAAACGCCTTTGCACCGGTTCATCGGATTCTATCTTGCCTCGGCAGTATCCTGGCAGCGGTAACTTCTCCAAATGCCCTGGATATTGCGATTCCTCACGTTCTGGAAGAAAGGAAAATGTCGCTGCTGGCGTCAACCTGGCTCGAAGCAAATCATACGGATGAAGGTCATTTAGGACTGCGTCATTCCCTTTTCCTTAGGATCTCAAGTAAGAGACGCAACTGAGACAGATACGGTATCAGATTTACTAGTTGACCTATCCCGTAGCCCAGTTGAGCGACATAACCCACGCACGTGTACATCTTTCCAATCGGATGTATCGTGTATTTCCTCTTCAACGTTCTCGTGGTTCAGAAAGATCAGGCTATCCTTGGCGAGAGGACTCCTCAATAGTTATTATACTCGTATCTACCCGGATATGCAATCTACCTGGATATGCAATCTTAGGGCTAGGGCTAGAATAAGAAATCTAAGCGTATACTATTATTTAGCTATATACCCTTATTAAAGATACTTTAATTTTTAAATATTAATATACTTTTAATATTTCTTTTATATTTCTTTTATAAAATATTCTTATTCTATATTATATAATATAAAATTTTAAGATTTTATAAATTTTATTATCGAGACTTAGGGTTAGGGCTAGGTCGAGATTATCTATCTAAATATATTCTATTACTTTATAAATATTACTTTATAAATATTACTTAAATTATATAATTTTATTAACTCTTAAAGAATATATTATATATTTTATATACTAATTATTTTAAAATTTCTATAATAAGTCTTTAAGAATAGTTATTATAAAAATTTCGTAGTTAGCCCTAGCCCTAAGATTGCATATCCGGGTAGATACGAGTACCAGTCCCGATTAGACATGGGCTGAATGCAATAATGAACTAGGATTGCAAAGATTAAGTATCGCACCACTCGGTTGAATATGAAGTCATCAAATGGAGAATAATAGGAACGTGTGCATGGAATCGGCGTGGCCGTAAAGATGAGATTTGGCGCTATTGGCCAGGATAGGAAGACATCTTACCTCTTCGGGACAGAATATAAGCTTATCTTGCCCTTTAATCTCGGGTAAATCGCTTGGCATTTCGCAGGATACGAGCTTACCAATTACGTGTCGCTAATATCCGTCAAACCTTGGACGGCTGAACTCTCAGGGGCATCTCTCTCTCGATCCTTCAGACCAAGTACATTATTTATTCAATGGTCCAAGGGTTCCACACAACAAACCTCGTAAAGGAAATGACATCTAAATCCTTTCACAACAAAGAAGAAGCAGAAGGAGTAGAAAAGAAGAACAAGAGTCATGTCCACGGACAAAGCGAAAACATTTTCTTTTCGCTGCAGAAGATCAATCGGCACGCAGAATGCAGTGGAATATTTTTGTATCGGAAGATCCATAAGCAGCTGCAGGTACCCGCGTAAATGCTACTACAATTCTCGTGGGATTGTGTCAATCTGGTTAGCCTCCTTGACAGTTGGTCTGTTCTGGAAGCATTGGATTGGATTGGATTGGATCGAAACAAGAAACCAGTCAAAAGTCAATCATGGATACACTAGCTTCTAGCCTCGGACAGTCTTCGACCAAGGGGGCTTACGGATCCTCATACTGGTATACCCTTTCGTCGCCCCACCTGTTCTCGCACTCTACTTCTTCATTCTCTCACTTGCACTTCTGCTTCTCTGACAGCGTTTGTGTCACTCTTTCACCAGCAAACGTTTGTTTGCGTCCTGTCTTTGACAGTTTCCAAAGTCCACTCTCTTTAAGTCGTTCTTACAATCTATAATACTTCCTTGTATAAATCTATAGAAATTCTAATCTTAAAGCAAAATGTTGAACCTCACACCTCTGGCCGTCATGGCCGCTGTAGCTACTTTGCTTCCACCTGCGCTTGCTGCATTCGACGCTTCTGCCAAGACAAATATGGCAGTCTACTGGGTGAGTCGCAGACCTGCGGAACAACATGATGCCTGCTGACAAGAACTTCGACAGGGTCAAGGGCCGAATCAGAAACCACTCGAATTCTTCTGCGACGATGACAACATAGATATCATTCAAATTGGGTTCGTCAATGTCTTCCCCGACCAAAGCGGTGGATACCCTGGAACCAACTTTGGCAACCAATGTGGATCCCAGACGTACCAGAATATCAACGGCTCTTCTTCGCTCCTTCTCAGCCACTGCCCTGGTATAGGCCCCAATATTACCTATTGTCAAAGTATCGGCAAAAAGGTCCTCCTGTCTCTCGGTGGTGCCATTCCAACCAACCAACATCTTGACAGTGATGTATCTGCAGTGGATTTCGCGACTTTCTTGTGGGAGGCATTCGGGCCAGAGGATACTTCCAAGACAACCCCGCGACCTTTTGGGAACGCTGTTGTAGACGGCTTCGATTTCGATATAGAAAACGTTCTCGCCTCTGGAGAGAATAAAGGTGATCTGGATCGAGGTTATGGCACCATGGTTAATACCTTACGGACTCTCTACAACACTGACAAATCAAAGTCATACTACGTTTCCGCAGCACCTCGTACGTATTTTGAGAATCCTAACTTCCATTTTTGACCTCAAGCTTGAGCCTGGAAAAATTAAATTGGAGTCTCTGCGTGTCAGGTTTATCTTAGGAGTCAAAGGTCTTCCTTGAACAGGCAATGCTGACTCCAAATTACAGAGTGCGTAATTCCGGACAAGCATCTGGCCGATGCGATAGAGACCTCACCGTTTGACTTTCTCTTCATCCAATTCTACAACACACCGAGTTGTTCGGCTCGCGCATATTTCGACCACTCCTATGGAGGCACACACACCAACATCTCATTCGCTAGCTGGGTGGAATTCATTCAGGACCAATCATTCAACCCGAACACCAAAGTCTACCTCGGTCTTCCGGCAGCGCCAGAAACCAACATTGTCTATGAGCCGGAAATGTACCTCCAGCCAAACGAGGCCAGCGAAATCATCAAGGCGTTGCAGTGCGAGTATAAGCATGAGTTCGGCGGCGTCATGATCTACGAGGCGACTTTCTCCCAGAACAATCAGATCCACGGTCAATCGTATGCAGTAAGTCCTTTCCTTGAAGTGTTTCTTTCCATTCCTGTGGATTGTGTTGGCTTGGATCCTTGCCGCTTTTGATTATCAATGCGCATGGGTCTTTGGATCCCCGCAAGTGCTACTTTTCTCAGAGATGGCTTGAAAGTACTCAGACTTTAGCAGAATTTGGAATCGGACTTGAGCTAAAAAAAGCTGACTCTGGATCTAGGATGTGCTCAAAGGCTACTTGGAAAACACCGAATGCACGGTCTCACCTGTGACTTCTTCGGCAACCGTGCATTCTACTCTTGCATCTTCCACTCTAGCGGTAACAACGACCCCGGCGGTGTCTACTACCCACACTGCATCTTCAGTGAGCATCGCAAGCTCTTCAACAGTAACTCCGTCTGCGTCATCTGTCCGCGTTTCGAGCTCAAGCTCTACCACGGCCGCTATCAATTCTATCCCAACTTCTTCTGGGAAGACATCAGCGTCAATTTCAACTAGTGGCAGCTCACTGCCAACCACTTCAAGTGGCAGCTCCATTCCAACTTCATCGGTGACTGAAGTTTCCACTGCTTCAACCGCCACTTCGGTCAGCGTATCCGTGTACACTCCGGTGAATGGATCTTCTTCTGTATTCGCAACAGCTGTTACATCTTCAGTGCCCGCTTCTACACGGAAAGCGGGAAATACAACCTCTATCAGCCTGTTCACATCAGCTTCTGGGAGTAGCCCTCCCCCAACTGGAGCCTCAGTCAGTAGGCCTTCATCCTATGGTACTTCTGGGGGAGGTAGCGTACCACCACCCAGTGCTTCTTCAATCAGTGGTCCCTACCAAAATACAACTTCTACGACCAGATCATCCGTAGCTGCATCGTTTATCACGTCATCAACGCCGAGTCTTATTGTGTCTGGGACCACTGTGTCCCTAGTACCAGAGTCTACCGAGTACACCAGCTTGACCACATACACCACTGTAACAAGCTGCCCAGTGACAACCACCAAGGTTCAGAGCGGCGTGACTTCCATCATCGTTGAGACCAGCTTGATCACGAGCACTATCACCACTTGCCCTCGTTGCTCCGAGAAGACAAAGTCCGCCTCGGTGCCAGGCCTTGCGTCCAGCACTCCTGGTTCCTCAGGCGAAGTCAGCACTACTGTACCAATTTCAGTCCCGGCAATTTCGGCATCGCCTTCCGCCAGCAGTGTTGCACAGTCCAGTCCTAACGTTGCACCTGCAGGCCAAAGCAGTGGACCCCTGCCAACCCTAACCACCTACACAACAACTGAGATTGTAACCAAACTTACTACGATTTGCCCCGAGGCTACTACCTTCTCTCTCTCGCCGAGCGGCAGGGTCTACAGTGCTACTGCTGTACGTCCATTGACTCCCTTTTCTTTATCCTTTACTGACAGTATATAGCATGAAACTCTCACAATTTCTGAGTGCCCATGCACACTCACCTACACGACCACCGGCTATGCCGTTCCCACCGAAGCTGGGTCTCCTTCCGGGCCTCCGAAATCAGGCGTGCCTCTAGGAGCCGTAGGGAATGCGAACAGTTTCCCTACCGCAACTTCATACTTGGGTGGAGCCTCTGGGTCTTCGGGATCTGGAAATGCGCCTTCAAAGTCTGAAGCTGGTAATTCTAACAGCTTGCCGCAAGGGGGCTCAAGCTCTCCTTCAAAAGGATCAGAAAGCTCCACCGAAGGCAGCAATGGCTCTTCAAGCGCGGGCTCTCCTGCTGTGTCTAATGAAGGGTCTCAAAGTCAAGCCAATAGTGAAAGCGGAGCAGCGGTCCCAAGTGCAGGGTCTCCTGCTGCGTCCAACAATGGGTCTCAAAGTAAACCCAACGCTGAAACTGGAGCAGCGGTTCCAAGCGCAGGAGCTCCTGCTGCCTCTAGTAATGGGTCTCAAAATAAACTTAACGGCGAAAATGGAGCAGCGGTCCCAAGTGCAGGAGCTCCTAGTGTATCGAATGCTGGAATACCAAGCGAAACCAATAGTGAATCCAATAGTGAGAGCGGCGCGTCATCTCCAGGGCCAGAGAACAAAGCGGCAGCACCAGCACCCCAGCAGGCATCGCCCAAGCAATCAACGGCACAAAGTAGCCCTTCGGAAGCAGGGCCCGCCGGAGCAGCGCCGAAGGCTGGTAGCCAATCTCTCGCAAGCGGCGTTACTGGGGCGCACCTTCCCGTCGTAACTATGGAGATTATCCCCATCCCGCAAAGCCCAAGCCAGGTTGCTCAATCAGGCAAAGCTAACCAAAATGGACAACCCAGTGGACAATCTAGCGGGGCATCGAGTGGACAATCGAACGGAGTGGAGAGTGGGCATCAAAGCGGGCAGAGCGGAAAGGAGACTGGAGAGCAAAACGGACAGCAGAACGCACAGCAGAACGCACAGCAAAGTGGGCAGCAAAGCAACAGTGCTCTGCTTTCCACCAAGAATGGCACAGCTCCTGTGAGTCCTTCAGGCACAATTTCCGCGAGACCATCATCCACAGCGCCTGCGAGTCAAGGTGCTGGAAATGGTGGCCCCTCTCCGTCCTCTCCATTGGAATTCAAGGGTGCAGCGGACAAGGGCCCCTCTCCGTCCTCTCCATTGGAATTCAAGGGTGCAGCGGACAAGGTTGGTGGTAGCTTTCTGGGCGTTGTAGCTGCTGCTGCCGCTGCCATATTGCTGTTGTAGTAGGGAAAAGGGCAATCCTTCCCAGCATCCGGCCTTCCTCCATCCTGCTTGTAAGCATCATGGCTGCGAGGGTCAGGAGGTCACGCTATGGTCACGCTATCCAACTTGGTCGATCTAACTTCTATATACACTTGTATTGCCTTTGTATTATTATTTGCGAGGCTCCATATTCAAGATAAATACCAAGTTAGATGAGTAGGTGCGTGTTCCACAATCGTGTAGCCGGCGAGGCAGACCTCGTCTGAAAGTTGGCCCGGATAGCGCACTCGGGTGCGGACCTATCTTACCTAGCGTACGGGATGAGGCGAACGGAGGAGCCCACCCCTGACGATCGACGGAAGCCCCCTAGACCCGGGGTAAGGCATTGTCTGGGGGTCCGCCACAAGCGGGATGGCGGCACCTGGCTGTCCCCGCCGGCGCACCTGCGGAGGTCTACCACCGCAGGTCTACCACATGCCTTGCAACCACCAGTCAATTTCTTCTAAAAACGATCACGAGTAAACTGTAATATGAAGTTGACCTCGAGATCATCCTTGCATGCCCACAAGATCGCCCCACTTGGCCCGCGGCGATGCAGGGGAGATGCACAAGTGGTCAGCAGGCGCGACGGACATGCTAAGAGAGAATAATACGTTGGCTGTTGAATGGTCATGCGGAGACTGCATAAGGGCAGCAGATGTTACCCCGCATTCCTACTTCTGCGGAGTAACAGATCGCCGCATTATGACATGTAGGGAGGTATGGGGTCCGCAGTTTCTGCTGCGCAATTCCAACGAGAAGTATTCGAGCTCCTTCTCTTTTTGATACCAGTAAATCCGAGTCGCGTCAAGACCGAACATTTCCTTTAGTGACACATCATCAGATGTCAGCCGGACTGGCATTATAATTAAAGCATTCCTTGAGATATTAACAGCCGACACTCTTGCTTTTAAACACTGTGTCCTTTCCTCCAGCATAAGTAGGTCTCCACAATGCGAGTTTCCTGTCTCTCGCTGCTTGCGACAGCTGCCAATGTTGTCTCTGGACTCCGACTTCCTGCTCCTGGGAACACGGAGTACGAGTCTCTGGCATTAAGAGATCGAGCCGTAAGGGCCCGCCAAACCGGCATCACCAACTCCGCTGTCGAGCAACAAAGGGCGGCTGCCATCAAGGATGCTTTCACTTTTGCCTGGAACGGCTACTTCACGACCTGCAAAGGCCAAGATGAGCTTGAGCCGGTGACGAATACATGTACAAATCCAAGAAATAATTGGGGAGCTAGCGCTGTTGACGCCTTAAGCACCGCTTTGGTGATGGAAAGCCAGCCCATCGTTACTGATATCCTTAATTACATTGCTACTATCGACTACACCACCACCACTACAGAGGTGAGCCTTTTCGAGACGACTATAAGGTACCTGGGCGGAATGCTGTCAGGATATGACCTTCTCAAGGGGCCGTTATCTGATTTGGCTACAAACGCTTCCGCCGTAGACACTCTACTTACCCAGTCGAAAAGCCTAGCGGATAGTCTGAAGTTCGCATTCAATACCACATCAGGGATTCCCTCGAATAACCTATACTTCACGGATCACACCACTGATGGAAGCACAACAAATGGACTTGCTACAATAGGTACCCTCTGCCTGGAATGGCAACATCTATCGGACCTCACGGGTGATGCTTCGTACGGAGATCTGGTGCAGAAAGCCGAGAGCTACCTTCTGAACCCCCTGCCAAAAGCCAATGAGCCCTTCCCTGGTCTCGTCGGTACTAACGTGAACATCTCCAACGGCGTTTTCTTGGACGCCACTGGAGGGTGGAATGGTGGCGATGACAGCTTCTATGAGTACCTGATCAAGATGTACGTCTATGATTCGTCGCGCTACAGCAACTACGCGACTCGCTGGATCATGGCTGCAGACAGCACCATCCAATACTTGACCTCGAATCGTAAGTGATCCTCTGAATTATGATGTCCATTTCCCGCTTCTTCAGAATGCCCAAGGAAAGAAGACCTAACTCTGCTTATGTCCAGCGACTTCACGGCCTGACTTGACGTTCTTGGCAAGCTACATCAACACCACTTTCGTCAACTCGTCCGAACATCTGACATGCTTTGACGGCGGCAACTTTCTCCTCGGAGGCTCAGTCCTCGGCCGACAGGACTACATCGACTTCGGGCTTGCGCTTGTCAATGGCTGCCACGATCTGTACAACTCCACCCTCACAGGAATAGGGCCAGAGACATTCAGCTGGAACACCACCGGCGTGGACTCTACTAACGAAGCCTTCTACAATGCGAATGGCTTCTACATCACCGATCCATCGTACGATCTCCGTCCAGAAGTCATCGAAAGTTTCTACTACGCTTACAGATTTACCGGTAAGGCATTCATCGCTACGATTGGTGTGAGAGCGAGCCTACTGATCGCACTAAAGGCAACACGATGTACCAAGATTGGGCATGGGACGCCTTCCTCGCCATAAACGCAACGACCAGAATCGGGCAAGGGTTCTCGGCCATCTCGGACGTCAATGCTGCGAATGGCGGATCGTTTGAAAATGTGCAAGAGAGTTTCTTGTTCGCAGAGGTGATGAAGTACTCATATTTGATTCATGCGCCGGTGAGATTCATCCCGAAAGATCCATTGGGGCGTGCTGGGCTGACAGTGTATCAGGATAGCGTTTTCCAGGTGGCGGGCAATGGCAGCAAGAATGAGTTCGTCTTCAACACCGAGGCGCACCCGTTCAAGGTTGCGGGACCTCCGGTATGAGTATGAGTATGGATATTTTACCCATAAGGTATTTCTGTCGTACGTAGAATCGGATCGGATCGGATCGAATACGATCAAGACAGCCAGTATTCATGCGAACGTTTTATCTATGCTTCCATACCTTGGGTTAAACCAATGCCATGAACGGAAAGCTCGCTTTGCTCTAGATATTGTTACGGTAACGGTCTATTCTTACGCACTTCTGGGACTTCTATGGACATGGCTATCGGGCCCGGTACCGGGCTATTCGAAACGGAGAACGATTAAATATCCAAGGCTAAGGTATCTACCGAATCACTTGGAAAAGTCGGCGGGTAAGCGGCGGCGGGAGCGCGGTTGTTCACGTTCGGTTGATTCTTTTATTGTGTTTATTTATTCCTTTTTTTCAGTCCCGTTCTTCACTCCTTCCCTTCACTCCTGTTCTTCACTCCTGTTCTTCACTCCCTTTACTCCCTTACCATTTAACCTCCCAAAGTTTTTCATCCTTCCAATCTTCTAATTCTCCCAATCCCATACAACACTCTTCCGAGTATCCCATACCATCTTTATAGATTCTATAGAATTACTCTATATATATTTATACATAGATCCTCTTCGACCCCATTTTCACAGAGAGCCAAGGAAACCACACTCGCGGAAATAGGGACCTCGATGACGAGGAATATTCCTCGTCGGACAGTTCGATACCGCTTGCGTACCTGGGCAAGAGGGCGATTAGAATTCGCAAGAATTGATCAATGATGAGAAACCAGCGGAAGCAACTGAGGATGATGATATGGCCATAAGCCGATGGACCAAGCTGCAGACGGACTATTCGGACTCTGGCTTCGTCTTACAGTTCACATCCCAAAGGAAAACCGACAGAAGCTCGATGAGCGTAGCAAGAAGTGCTACTTGATTGGCTATGAAGGAACCGACGTCTTTCGAGTGTGGAATCCAGCCACTCGTAGGGTCGAGCGAGCGTCACATGTGGATTTTGATGAGGCACGAATGATGACCTCCGCCGTATCAGACACCGGCTATTGGATGGCCGAGGCCACCGGCGATGACGTATTTGACGCTGGGGAGGGCGATAAAGGTTAAGGAAAATCGGGTTATGAGCAGTCGCCCGCGAGCTGGACAATCAAGTGGCGCTGAAGTGCCAAGCCACGCGGATTGGTCAACACCAGCTGAAGCCCACCGCGTGGACTTGACTGGGTCCGATGATGATTCAGGGAGCGATTTCTCTGAGCAAGGTACCCACTTCACCCACCCAACTTAAGACACCTCGGCTCAGACTAATATATCTATCATAGCTTCTGAAGCTGAGGAGCAGTCAAGCGACTATATCGAAGACAACTTGCCTACTGAGGAAGCGAACAAAGTTGCTGCCTCGGGGAGTGTTAATCCAGCCTTGGACAATACGCCTTTAGCCGACGACCACGAGCTGAAGTTTCTAAGACAAGCTCTGCGCGATTTTAGTACTCAGGGGCCTCCATTCGTACGACTGAACAGGAAGACTGGTCTGGTCGGTCCAAGAATAGTGACGCTCGCCGCCGGAGGTGGATGGTCCCAGCAAACAGCAGTCACATGGACTCTGGTCACACGAGCGTGGGACCTGGAGACCTCTTATTTCACTCTCGACCTCAATGGTGAGAGGTTCGTAGTGAAATCCTTTGGAGGAAGGTATCATCTCGGTAATCGCAGTGGAACTCGATACCGCACGTGGTCTGGTCAGGGCAACATGTATGAAAACGCACCCTGTTGCCTTTGCCAATAATGACGATAACCAAGAACAACTCAACGATGATAGGAATGTCAAACATGATTTGGGGTCCCATTTCGAGGAAATATCCCGCCAGAGTTCGGAATGTCTCGGCGATGGAACCGCGAGAGAACGAGTGGACGCAGCCAGGAATGGACTCGGACCTGCGCCTTATACTGGTGCTCCTCCGCTACTTAAATAGAGTCTTCTTAAGAATCGTCTAATTGTTACGAGTGTGACGACCACATAGGCCTGCAACACCAAGTCGGCTTACCTTCCCAATTGGGACTACGGCTTTCCTT